>BMAO01012667.1:0-24386 GCA_019973975.1 Trichonephila clavata | reverse complement strand
ATAATCTTGCATCCTTTTCTTCTGATTCTTTGTCACATTATATCAACTTAGCACATTTTGAGTTTACTTATTTATTTAAAAACAAATATTTTTGAAAAAATGAATAAATTTTATGCCTACAAGAAATAATTTTCTTGTTTTGATATATACCGTACGTATTGCGTAAAATTAACACAGAGAAGCCAGACAAAAAGTCTTACGAAATTATTTGTAGGAGCTATGGAATATCTTTTTTACGCCTTGAATTGAAAACATTACACCATGTATTTTTCCACCAAAACATCCATTCTAAATACTAGCCAATTGCAAACATTAGAAACTATTAATGTTTTAATATTATTATTGGCAGAGAATATAATTTTATACCTACAAGAAATCTTCTTCTTTCTTGATATATATCGTATGTATTGCGTAAAATTAACATAAGAAGCCAGACAAAAAGTCTTACAAAATTATTTATAGGAGTTATGGAATATCTTTTTTACGCCTTAATTGAAAACATTACACCATGTATTTTTCCACCAAAACATCAATTCTAAATACTAGCCAATTGCAAACATTAGAAATCTATTAAATGTTTTAATATTATTATTGGCAGAGAATATAATTTTATACCTACAAGAAATCTTCTTCTTTTCTTGATATATATCGTATGTATTGCGTAAAATTAACATAGGAAGCCAGACAAAAAGTCTTACAAAATTATTTGTAGGAGTTATGGAATATCTTTTTTACGCCTTAATTGAAAAACATTACACCATGTATTTTTCCACCAAAACATCAATTCTAAATACTAGCCAATTGCAAAAATTAGAAACCTATTAATGTTTTAATATTATTATTGGCAGAGAATATAATTTTATACCTACAAGAAATCTTCTTCTTTTCTTGATATATATCGTATGTATTGCGTAAAATTAACATAGAGAAGCAGACAAAAAGTCTTACGAAATTATTTGTAGGAGTTATGGAATATCTTTTTTCGCCTTGAATTGAAAACATTACACCATGTATTTTTCCACCAAAACATCCATTCTAAATACTAGCCAATTGCAAACATCTAGAGATCTGCTAATGTTTTAATATTATTATTGACAGAGTAAAGTGTATACATAATAAGTTATAAATTATCTAAAGACACACAAATTGTGTCACATCCCTTGCGAAAAATTGAGATTCGCAAGGGCCAAAAAAGAGCAAAAATCACTTTTAGCTGCTAGTTGCGGATAATAACAAATTGATATATATATATATATATATATATATTAAATGTTAAGTAATATTTACGATGTTAATTACTACAACAATGTGAACTCTTAATTGAAACAGAAGTAATTAAGAACATGTATGAGATATAATCTGAATTACACAAAATTTTCAAACATATTTTTTTTTAAATGTTTAATAAACAAAGTTTTCTTTTTTTAAAAAAAAATATTACTTCCTGAAGAAATTCTTTTCAAAATAATTACAATTCATTATTGCAATTTTCAATAAATAAATTTTATTTATTCAGTGTTAAAACTGAATACTTTACTTTTATGGAAGCAATAATGAAAATAATAAAACACAAGCTATATGTCCTGAAATTTATGCACTATTAAAAAAGAGGAAGATATACTTTTCTATAAACAAATTTTATTAGTAATTTTGTATAATATAAAACGATGTTAGATAAAAAGAGTATGACACATTTTTTTTCTCATACTGAAATATTTTATTTATATCTTTATTTTTACGATTCTAGTTTTTTTTTCCTAAAAAAATTGTTGCGATACGAAATTTTTTTCTGTATATATATATCCGTGTTCTTTTTCATTTCCTTTTTCTAGGCCCGAGTCAAACTTCACAATTTTGAAAAAAAGTCAGCAGGAGGAAAAAAATAGGTTACAAAAAAGTATTTGAATGTATGAAAGCAAAAGAGGAAGTAAAAATGGCAAATTCAGCAATAGTAGGAAAAAATATAAAAAGTCTTGAAAATAAAAGGCATATTCCATCGAACATTTTCTTCATGTATATATATGTCACGAAATGTTCATTCACAAACTGGCTACTGTCCAGGGAAGTGTAATAATAAAAACATAAATAATATTTTTTTTAAAAATTATTTTGTCAATTTTATAAGGATTTCCGTAGGAAAAAGGAAAATGATGGAATGACTATTCTATGTTCTAAAGTTCATTTCTACAGTATATATCTAAATTGATTGAAAACTGGAATCCTTGCCAAAGTATGGAAAGTTTCGTAGTAGTTTTGTTAAAACAAAATATTTTTAAAGGTGATATAAAATTATTTGCTGAAAAGTAAGTTTCAAAAAATAAATTTAGAATAATAGCAGAGTTTTTAAAAAAACACAACAAATATCATATCATTGCAATTTCAAAAGTTTTGATCCAGTTTTTTTTATTATTTATTTATTTTGGTGGACCTGACATAAAATATATTTTAAGACTATAATTCAATTGATAGAAGATACATTCATTTTAAAACATGAAATTAGCATGTAAGTATGTTTATGGAATTTTAACTAAAACCTCATCATATTATTATTTTGATGTGCAATCTCTTCGAAATTGTAGTATGGATATATGTATACCACTTCTTTGTGTTTTGTATCTTTACAAAAGTTGATACAAATTTAGTTATGATGCAATCATTATTTTCGATGTAAGAGCTTTAATAAATTTTTCTTTTTTTACCAGAAATTAAAACTAGTTTACTCAACAAAAGCCATAACAATGTTAGACATTGATTGTTGGTACTCTGAAATAGCTCACGCGTATCTTTGCTGTTACTACTGGCAAACTCAAGAGAAGCTGAGATTGAACAACTAACCTTTCGCTAAGCGAGTGTTAAGAAGTTCCATCCTTAGGCGCACGCCATCTCTTAGATGCACCCCCTCATACTTACGCCTGGATAGAATTTAATCATTTTATTGATGAGATTAGACATTAAGGGATAATTTTATATCTATAAAATTGTCATAAGCTGCATTGCTTGTAACAGAAACTCTTATTTTTGTATTATTTATATATAGCATTACCTTCCTATCAAAATAATGAACTGATACTGAAGTAATAGATAAAAAATAGAGTACCTATCTATTTATAGCACACAATCATTCAAAGACGTTAAAGATTAAATGATACGAAGCAAAGGATCTGTGATGCTTTGATTAGGAGGGAGGGGCAAAAATGAATGTAGCCTTCAAAAGTGAAAAAATTTGGTTCATGCATGGATTTGTATATTGAAAATTTTAAAAAAAGGTAAAGAAAAATCGAGACCTTCTATGGTAACCAACTCAATATACAAAATTAACTCCGTATATAAAAAATACACATAATGCTGGAAGTAATTTTAATAAATTATTTTGGCACAAACTTGACTCCATTAGGTATATATATATATATATGTTACACACACCGTAATATAATATTTTAAACATATAATGAAAAATTTAAAATTAAACAAAAACAAAAACATATCACAATGATAGTAGCTATCAATTGTCACTACAACTTATTTATATTTTGAGATCCTTTGTTGCAGTCTTCATAAATCATCTTACAATGTTCAATGTACATAAATTGTTCGCATGTTACACAACAAAATTTTAGAAGTATTTTTCTTGATCTTTTGACAAGGGAAACAGTACTTCCTCTTATCAGTTATTGGTGTTGATTATCTTGATTTTTCGTCTTAAACAGGGCGTTAGGCATCAGATGTTTCTTTAATCCATAGTCATAATGAACGAGTCATGTGAATGGTACTCTCAGGCCGTTTTAACATGGCATCTCATTTCGAAGCAGAAAAACCATCCAAAAGAAGTAGCAAAATACTTGTTTAGAGTTATTTTAGTATAAAACTGAAAACTACATTCTATAATACAGAAAAACATGAACATTGACGAAAAATTGGAAAGACATTAAAAATTATATTATTTTGCGCGCTGCACCTATCAGATACCTTACGCTGCCCCCCGAAACGTGAAGCGGTCAACTGCATCATTGACTCTTAAGCCTAGTGTGAGTGATAAAGGACAGATAGAAGAAGAAAGGATGCGTTCTGGCTCACCGTGTAGATGCGACACTAAATTTTTTTTTACTATACATCTCCCAGATTCACGCGCTAAGCAGAGGGCTGGAAAGAAAAAAATTTACATTTCACTATCATGTCGAATCAGTGATATTTAAAGACTTCCTGCGGACATGGACCCTAAGTCCAAAGTAGGACTGACCTCCTACCTATGACATTTAAATAGACATTATATGCCATACGCAGTCAGATACTCGTACAAACTGTAATTCGTAGCAAGTAAATGGGCGTGATTCAAATTATCCTGACCTAGGCATAAAAAAAACTTGACCAACTGCCGCCTTTACATTAAATGAGTAGTGATAACTTACAGTGGTAGGCCTTGGCCTAAACATGGACGACGGACATGTCACAATAATACCGTCTTGTCACTGTTGCAATTTGGCATGTAGCTCTAAATTCCCAGATTTTTGGAGAATATTACCGGGAATAATTTTTCACGAATAAAATTATTCGGATCATAATCTTACTGAGAAATAGTTGAGAAGGGAGGAAGCACCTTAGAGGCCGAGGACCTGGATGAGGACCCATTTGTCTCTTCTCTGAAGACGTATCTGTGTAGAAAGCGTATTAATAACAGAGTATGAAAGTGTGTTGTTTTGAAATAAAATTTTCATTATTCCGAAACTATTTGGGTTTTTTTTTTCAAGATCGTATTTATTTTTGGAAATAAGTAGTTTTTCTGGCTAGATGTAGAAAAGAAAACGCATAAACCGTCACTACAAAAATCTGCATCAAAGATATTTTCCGTCTAATCCCACTATATTTAAAGAAACTAGTAACTTTTCTTCACGATTGCAGGTTACTAAAGAACCAATGTCTTGTTATTGAAAGAAGGGGGAAAAAAGAAGAATCAGAACGAGATGAAAAAAGTTTGAATTTTAACAAATTGTGTTTAAGTATGAACGAATTCGAAACGAAATTAAAATTTAAGTAGCATAAAATCGTACGGCCGTTTTATACTAAGCGTAACAGAAGTATCCGCCTTTTTGACACTATTCGGAAAACAAGTAAGAAAAAGAACCGTAAAAAAGGAATAACTCAGGCTATCTAACACCACTGGACTTTTATCCTATGACCTAACACAAACAATTGCTTCTAAAAAAGGAAACCGTAACGGAAAACTACAAATAAGTGAAAGAAATACTTCTGAAACGATAAGAACTGACACCAGAAATATTTCGTGAACTCTTCTTCAATGATCATAAATATAAAGAATTTTGGCGATATTAACTTCGCCTGTCTTAAAGTTATATTTACGAATTAATTTAAAATCGGTAAAACTTTTGTTTCAATTTAATTATCACTGATCAAATATGCATAACGTTTCGTAAGAAGTACAAAAACATTTCAACAACTAAGATCGTATTTCAAAAATCTTATTCTATAAAGGACATACTGGTTGATTAAGAAACTGTGTCGTGAAATATAACCTCCCCTAAGATTATCATCTCCCCGTCTAGCGTTACTCGTTTCTGGACATGTAGGCGGGTTAACGAATACAAAAGACATCTTTACAAATCACTATATTTATTGATACCTCTTAATCAAGGAAGGTTACATATACACTATTCAAATTTAAGAACAATAAAACACAGTGGAGAATGAGAAGGGGTCACTAATTGCGGAACTACGAAATCTGAACTGAATCCACGAAAGATCAGCGCGTACAATTACAGCTAACACACGTACACGTATTTACAATTTCTAAGTCACTAACCTGATTCTTAAACTTCGGCAGGTCCGTCTTGTTGAATACTTGGATTCCGGTTGGATCGGATAAAGGCTAATATTCACTCTTGGATTTACGAATTCAATCTTCAGCTCTTCAGCTTTGCTTGTAGCTTTACTACACACTAAATTTGTCAACGACTGTGAGTTGATTTTCCGATGCTTCGATTCACTTTTCTTTAAAAATCTACTTCTTCACTTTACAACTCTTTCTCATTTCATTTCATTCTCATCCGTTAACTCGCGAAACCCGAACTTATATAAAATATCTCATTTGCATAAATTACACTTTGGCTCCGGTGGAGATTGGTTGATATAAATAAAACTTTTAAGAAAATATAGATTGTTAGTTTAAGACCGTATAGATCCATCACAACTGTTGTATAATATTTTTTGGTTTATCGGGATTCGAGGATTTTATGCAAATCAGTTGCAAAGAACAATACAGTTCTTAAAGAGCGATGAGAATTTATTGTCACAAAAACAATCCTTGAAATACAGGATGCAGCAGCAATATTCATGGAAAAAATCCTAGAATTTCTTCACATGTTCAACATTACTCAGACACAATTATTAGCATCTGAAATACACGAATGTAAAAGATTATTCAGAAGAATAGCCGAGCTATTCGGTAATCACAGTCAAGACAAGTTCATTAATCGCTAGCCAAAACAATACGTCTTATCGCTAGTTGAATCAAGACTGACTTGTTTCGGGGAGCATCTCTCTATTTATCGGCCCGGCGGATATTTCGAGAAAAATCCGTTTCCGTCATATATCGTGAAATTAGTGGATTTCTCCACTAATTTCTAGAAGAATCCAGAGGGTCCCGAACTTGCCAAAAATGGTTACCAAAGTCACCAACTTGATCACCAAAGTCGCTAACTTGGTCGCCAAAGTCGCTAACTTGGTCACCAAAGTCGCCATTTTGACTCTATCGCCAAGATTTTGCCTAGTTCTCATTGAATTGCCATTATAACATGGGGGACGGCGTTGCTTGTGAATATTACAATTTTAACATAAAATAAACATAACATTTAATAATATAAATGCGTTACACATACAAAAACAAATTATTTACATTATTTTATACAAAACTCGTAACACTATCTACAAAAAAAAATACATGTTTACATCAATAAAAATCAATTCGAAGCCTATTGTTAATTCAGGAAACCAAATTCCATTTCTCGATCGTGCTATTTCAACCAGAAATTTTAACAGGCGAGATAAACTTATGATATACTTTTGGAAATAAAATAGAAGCATAAATTTATCGACCTTTAATTTTTTACTAGAACAATTAAAATAATGTATAATATTTTCTCTAACAGAAAACTTTTCAACAGTAACGTGCAAATTATGTGTCCTTCGTTCGACCTTCACTTAAAAGAGGTTTAAAATTATGAAGTATTCTCATTACCCTCACATTGCTGTATATTAAGATGTAAACACAAAATCAAGTAATACATTAGTTTATTGCTTAATGAGAGGGAGAAGGTTTATATATGAAATGTATATGAAACCAAACGGACTATTGGAATTTGACCTTGACTATGTAAGGCGGCGTTTTTTAATTCAAATGGGCGCATAAGCATTTGGAGACGAGGTAAGTCCGCGAAATGGGAGAGCCATTTCAATGGAGGCACCATCTAGGAGCAGCTCTTGCTACCACATTTTTAAAGCTTGAATTAATTTTAAGTCAAGCTCTCGTTCGAGACTAACTATTGCCGTGATTTAATTTCTCCGAGAGTACCAGAGCCAAATTGATACTCATTGGATCTTTTACATACCGCATTATCATATGACATGTATACCTACTATTTTCGCTCCCCGAAAATCAATCCACTGCAACCCTGAACTTGCGATACGGGTACATTTCCTCTAAACCATCGAGTTTATATTTATTAGAAGAAAAGTCTGAAATAAATATCTGTCTCTGATTACGCTTTTTCGAGAGAAACCATGTGTGGAGAGAATGATTGGAACAAAAACAATGCAGCAATAGAGAGTTATTGCAAGAATAATTTTAAAATACGTTAATTTCGTTGCATTTTAAATTTAAAAGAATACTTTTTCATTCTTTCGCGTTTGATATTTTAGAAATGAAACATATACGTAAAAATAAAGAATACGTTATTAATCATTTATTTTAAATCAATTTCTTCAAGAAAAGTAAGTATACTTATATAAGAGATTTCTCGAACATAATCGGACACTTAAGTTTATGAATCAATACTGTAATATAGAACTCGTATTAAATATCGGATAAATATATCAGAAACTTAGTATTTTTAACGTAATTTCCTATTTGCATATGTACAAGTATTTGTAAATTACTTCGAATAAGCATTTCGATGAAAATATATACAGTAAAATGATTAAATGTTTATAGAAGATAGTTTTTAAAAAAATAATTTCCTATCTGTATTAGTTAAAACAAGTGTGGGTTACGTACACTAAACACTTTGATCAGTAGCCGGGTAAAAAAGTATTTAATACTCACGAAAAGCAGTATTTAAATAATAATATCCTAAGATATCATAGGTTAAAAAAGTTTCGTCTTACATCCAATGAACACTTCAAAAAATTTCTCAGCAATTAAATTGATTAAACACTGTAAAGAGGGCAGTGAATGAAAACTAATGATTGATCTATGGTGACATTGGTTGAAATAAATGTGATTTACTTCCAATAAACTCTTCGATCCAATTTTGAGCAATAAAATTGATTTAATGATCTATAAAGAAGACAGTACTTCAAAAATAATATCCAATTTATATTAGTTAAACTATTTGTGCCTTAATCCAATAAGCGTTTGGATAAGAATCCGAACAATAAAATTTACTAAATGCTCTAAAAAAGGCAGTATCTTAGACATTATATCTGATTTATAACGGTTAAAATAGTTCTGCTGATTTATATCTATTAATCCTTTGATTCACAATCTAAGCAATAAAATAGCTTAAATGCTCTACGAAGGCAGGACTTTAAAAATAAAGGTCGATATACGTAAAAAAAAATAGAGATAAGAACAAATCTTTCAAAAATTCTGGATAGTAATATTTATGAGAGACACCGAAGATCAGATAATTTAACACAAACTTAGCAAGTGAAGTTAGTTTTATAGTGCTTTGTGCAAGTGGTCTTTTAGAGTGCACCACAGCAGGTATATGATTAAATCCATCAACAGTAGTTGAGCTCAGTGAAATTTTTCAGAAGCCTTTCAGGATTAAGCAATTACTTCAACATTTTTTTTAAAAATTAAAATAAAAAATAATAATATAAAAAATAAATTTAAAGTTTGGAAAATACTTATTTTTAAATATTTTTGCTAAAGAGTAGTTCAGACCTCGCTCATGTTAACCCTATTACGGGCTATTTATTTCTATTTTCAATTTATCTCATTTTTTTTATGCTTTATTAACGAATAAGCAATAGCATTTAAGGAAATGTCTTTTATTTGTGGAATTTTATGTTTACATTTAATTTTTTTTCGGGAGGGGGGAATACTTCCCAAGGAACCATTCACCTTTATAAAGAATGTTAAATTTAATGGTGATCATTTGCCATGAAAAGATGAAAATCATGCTGCAGTGCACCAGGGAACATCACATTTGGCACACATGTAGCATATCCTATTTTCTTGTCCCTTTCTGCTATACCTCCTACATCGTCTATAGGTGGAAACCATCTTTGGCATATCATCGGCCTAGTTATCAGAATGTGTAACTCTTTCTGGAGTATTAATTTGATATAGGATTTCTACGCGCCCAGTTGTTGTTTATGTCCTCCAAGATAAACGATAGTATTACAATATGTTTACCTTAATACATTTATCGAGTGGTAATGTGGTTGCCTTGGGGATAATGTACATTACAGTTAATTTTTATTGTTTCTTCAGAGGTAACCCTATTAATTTCAGATAATTTTAATTCTATTTCTTTAAAAATTTAACCATTTCCATTGCATTTGTTCTTTAAGCTACTATTTCAATCTTCTGTTGTATTTTGTGCTATTTTCGAATAGGGATAACCGCTGTTTTGAGCGATTAAGGAATCGCACAAAACAGCGCTTGGCACGTCGCACTCCTATACCAAATCAGTTCTGCTTATGGAGTTACGCATTTCGATTAATTAGGCCGACAATATGATTCCCTACTTTAGCTAAACTCACATCATTTGGAACTACATTTCTTTGATAGGAAGCTAGCAGGACTTCCTTTCCTTTTTCTGGAGGAATATCCCTCTCTAATTGTAGCTGACGAGCTAATGCTATACGGAATGCTAGCTGGTTTAAACTTCAGTTTATTTTTTTGTTGAGTGGCGAAATTATGAAACTATTTGTTATAAGGCAAGGTCAATACGAAATTAAAAGATACGATGCCACCATTTTACAGATTTTCTTCCTATTTGGTATCTTTCTTTTCTTTGATGGAAGCGATCAACCCCTCCCATGACATCGTTATATACAGCGACTGCTTTTGAACAAGGTGCTTCTTCTTTAGTACCATCATTTAGGTCCGATTTACAGATGTCGTAATTGCTGGATTATGAGCAGTATCACAAAACTGAATCGGGAACTAGTCTTACAGTCGTTATAATTGCAAGGACAATATAATGTATGAGTTTTACGCTTTCCACAAGTGTATTTTGTAAGATCATGTAGATGAGAAGTAATTTCTTCCCAAGACCCACGAAAAGGTTAAATTACGAGGTCTGTCGCCAATAGCCATCAGCAACTTTAAAGTACTACGTAAGTAAGCAATCAATCAATTCACAAAAGACTTTTTTTCCATTATTGATAAGCATTATATTTACTCTAATACAATGTCTTTATTTTGCTTATTAACTTTTTTTAATTTAAGAGCGTGCTAATTGCACTTAACTTTTTTTTTAAAAAACTCACATTTGTAAATTTTATAATTTTTTTTTGAAACATAGTTGTTAGATTTAACCATAAAATAAAGTAAAATAAAAACAATTGGTTGAAATCTATAGATAAAATTTAAATAAGAAATTAATGTAATACTTTTTTTACTATTTTAATGAAGACGACTTGCTTCCCTATAAAAATACCGTATTTACTCGAATCTAAGCAGCAAGCAATCCTAGACTGCACCCGCCAATTCTCCATACTTTTTTGAGAAAAAATACAAACAAAATGTGTAAAAGTTTCATTGTTATTCGATATTTAAATTTTTTTTTCAAAAAAAAAATGTAATATAACTAATTATTTTACCAGTATTGAAAACTCTCAAATACATACATGAGCCTATAATTAATCTGATCGTCAGTATCATGCTTCGAAAAGGATTCTGCCCTCTCATTGTCGCAGCTGACTTCGGTGTTTTGCCGGCGTCACCATTTTCCCACACAGTGTCGTCTTCCGTGCCATCTCATGCATTTGATATGTAACGTTATTTGAAATGAATTTAAAAGAATTATTGTAAATTTAACTGCTTGTCTCTAATACAAAAAAAGCTATCCAAAATTAATAGAACAATTTTAGAATAGTGTTTGTCGTAGGAACTTGTAAAAAACTTGTGCTTTTAAATTCTGTTTGTATGAAAATGCTTTTTTTTAAACGATGCCATTTTATTTATAAAACTTCTCTAACAAAAAGAAATCAAAACTTTAAAATAATGATTCTCATTTTGAAATTAAAGCTGAAAGACTTAAGAAAAAGAACAAAAATACATAATGAAAGAAAATATAAAATTGAATAAAAAATATCATAAAAACCATTTGCCTTGAGAGATAAGAAAGTCTTATAAGTGAATTTAATGAGCTTATGTTTCGGTTTTCATATCAGATTTAATTCATTTTTCTATATATGCATCAAAATAACATACATCAATAAAATAAAGGCATTTGAAAAATTATTATAAAGTGCAAAAATTTGTAAAAATATAATGCGTCGAAACAGAAATAAACTAATAAAATTCTAAGCTGCTTATATTATGTCTCATTTTTTAAATTTTTATTAATGTATTTGCTTCATTCGTATTGCTTGATATTTATTTTTAAAAAAAGTTTCAAAAAAAAGTACATAAAATAAATTGAAAGATTTTTTTTAAAAAATAGAGAAACTTACAGATTTGTAATCACAATAGTAATAAAAAAAGCAAGGAGAAAGAGATAAAAAACGAAAAAGAATTGTCATAAGAAAAGTTCAATATGATTAACAGTACAAAATGTTGAAATGGAAAATTTCAGCATTATCATTTTAAAATTTGCATCCTGTGCATTTTTTATATTTTTTATTACAGGAATAATCTTAAATTTGAATAGTTGACAGAAATCCTGTCGTATTATTTTAATTATATTGATACAAATATTGCCTATACAATAGAGTTTCGAAAAATCAGCTTAATGTGGATCGAAGAATGGTCGAGTTTGTGAAAATGTCAGGTTATCGAGAGTGGTATTAAAAAAATATAAGTACAAGGTTTCCTCAAAAAGTATTATACTGCACTTGTTTGTATTGTTTACTTAAGAATACAACAGAAAATAAACCACCCAAATACTCTTAAAGAAAGGAAAAGTACGTATCTTTTTGAAGGCGTAGAGCATTTAGACCTTGAACGAGTCTACACGTGGGGTTTTCCCACCTTCAAGAGTGTGGCTGAGTTATCCGAAATTCCGGGTTATCGAGTATAGAGTTTTCGGGACTCTACAAAAACGAGTGGGACATAATTTATAAAACCGTTTATTTAAAATCAATTGGATGCATTGAGTTCTTTATTAAACGTAATTTTTTTTTTTAAAAATGAGTTGAGACCAAATGAAGGACATTTAAAATTTACCAATGTCTTTATAGTACTTGGTTTTGGATTGAATCCTGATACCACTTAAGATACGCCAGGTCAAGTTCCAGCCATGTCACTTAACCGTGGCTCAAAATAACAATGTCATTTGTCAATTGCCCCTTGTTGATTGAAAATATGAAGTTATTAAAACAATGATTCTGTATGAATAGTACTTAAAGGTAAAAAATAAATACACTTATAAAATTTGCAAACAATACAGTATAAGATAGATCTTTTAAATGTGTACTTATGTATGAAATACTAGGGATATTTCTATTTTGCATGTTAAAGGGGATTTATTTATGTTGGAAAGCATAATATGTTTAATATCTTTTTTTACTGCCAAGTTTAACAATTCTGAAGTCATGTTCAAAATTCAGTGATTTATACAAAACGACTGAATGAAAGCATATATCTCTAAATGGTATGTGTGAATTCCAACTCTATTAAAGAGAAAATGTACATTATTTCGAGTATTCTAGAGTGTAATAACACACATTACCATATTTCTCTAAGCAAATCCATGTTTTTGCAATGCGTTAAATTTTATAGAAAGCCTCATGTTTATTTGAATATTCTAATGCATTAGAATGTCATTGTATTTAGGATTTATACATCCCTATTGTTGAAGTATTTCTTATTTGTTTACATTCTAGATGATAAATAATGCAACATGTCATTGTGAATCATTACAAATGAATCATCGCAGCTGTTTTCCGAATGTGATATTTCAGCTCTGATTCAGTTTCTCTTATAAACTTCCCCGGGTGCGAATTTTTTTTTCTCTACAATGGCAATTTACTGATTTTCTTTTTTTTAATACGACACGCACAAAGGCAGTCAATACAGTTTTAGTGCATAGAATTGCTTAACAGTGTGAGTGTTTTTCGAAAAATAGGATTTTGAAGTATATATATTTAATGTAAATCACAAAACAAACCGGGAAGGGACTCATTTTGAGGCATTGTATAAATTATTTTAAATTAAAAGTAAAAATGCGTTAAGTCGTTATTTACAGAATTAAAAATGAATGTCTGCACGCACTTCCATGACTCCTGTAAGAGCCGTCCAATGTCCGAATGTTTTTCCCACATGAGTTCAAGGTTCAGATTACGAAAGGCTTGACGGTGAGGCTCCCCGCTAGCGCATCAGGGAAAATTCCACTGGCATCTGCCACTAGCAGGTGGATTGCTCTGAAGATTTCCCGATACTACTCTCGCCGCATATGGTGAATTCGCTCGTCACAGCTCCACCGTATACTACATGAACATATACATATAAACACACACATGCACACACACACATAAATATATATATATATATACATATATATATGTATATCATTTTTCCTAGGTAGATATAGTTACCTCCCTATTCTAATTTTAATTAAAGTACTTATTCTCTTAGTTTAATTTTAACCGTAGAAACTTTTTAATATTTAAATACATTTAAAATCATAGTGCCCATCAAGTAATGGTAGTATATATACTCCCTGTTTAATTTTTTTATTTCTAGTTTTATTTTCAAACTTTTGTTAAGTGTGCTAAGCCATTCCCACGCTTTGAATTTGTATTTGGGTCCAGAGTAGGGCAATAACTTGTCTATTATACTCAAATTTGGCAAAGGCTCAGAATTTTTTAATGCAATTTTTAGGTAAGTTAGCTTTTTCTTGT
The DNA here is from genome assembly GCA_019973975.1 of Trichonephila clavata. NCBI lineage: Eukaryota > Metazoa > Arthropoda > Arachnida > Araneae > Nephilidae > Trichonephila > Trichonephila clavata. The sequence goes on along the minus strand of BMAO01012667.1, from coordinate 10,076 downwards.
AATGGATTTAGATATTCTATCCATTATTTTCAATGGGTTTTTGCTCAGTATTATTAACAGAAAGGGGGAAGGTTGGTAGGCCAAAAAACTTGTTCAGCCCCACTTTTATGTAAATTATTTTATATATAAGAGCTGTCCTAAGACAGCAATATTATCTATTTCATCTATATATTTATATAATTTTAATTTCCATTATTTTTCTTATTTCTAATATATCCTTTCTAAAATCTTATGTCTGATTTATTTTTCAATTTCGGAATTTTCAGTTTTGATGATTCTTTATCACACACATTCATCACTTCATAGTATAAAATTTTTACTATATATATATATATATATATATATATATATATATATATATATATATATATATATTATAATATATATATATATATATATATATATATATTACAAAAATATAGTTATATTCCTAAGATAACTATAATCAATGATAGAATAGATTTAGCCACAGAAATACTAGAGCAAACTCCTAGCCTTAGGAACCAGGAATGCAGGTTTAAACAATGTTTTTCGGACAGCCAACCTTCACCTGAATTTACCAATACTCTGGGCCATAGGGTAAGCAAGAAATTTCTATAGTAGTTTAACTATTGTTCTAAATAAAACCATAATCTATTAATGTAAAACGATAATATTATAGCCTGTAATTATTACTAAAATATTTAAAATTAAAGTTAAATTATTAGACAAAGACTTACCACGTGAGAAACCATATTCCCCGGCTATGGACAGTAACAGTATCGCAGAAAATTATTAAGTTTTGATAAAATAGCATTAATACTGTATATATACGCATTTGAAAACTCTATACTTTATTTTAAAATTTATAGAAAATAAAAGTACCCCACCCAGACATATACAATTAATTTTTAAGAAAATGTAATATTGTTGATTTACGTAGCTAGAGGCGCCATCTATCTATAAATTGTACAACTAATAACTTTTTTTAACTGTTATATAACTTTTTATAAATATAGGAGGGTATCCATGTTCCATATAATGTTTAATAAAGTTATTAAGATTTAAATATATATTAAATTTATCACAAACTAATACGTTATTACGATAAATATAATTGAAAATAATATTGCTATAAATTGATATAATGTTGGAATTAAAGTAAGGCACTTTAAGAATGTTAAAATTAAAATCATCTCTTTTATCATAAATATTTCTATGTGATTTATAGTCCCTAATACACAATGATACATCCAAGTGATTAGTTTTAACTGGATTACTATTAATTTTAATTAGCTTTAAATATTCCGGATAAAAAGTAATATTGGGGTTAAAATTATTATTTTTACCAAAAACAATTAGGTCATCTATGTATCTAAATATATAATAATCATTATTAATAATATAATTATTTTCGTAAAAGTGTAAATAAAAATTAGCCAAACTATTGCTAGCAGGGCCACCTTGAGGCAAATCTTTGGTTTGTTTGTATAGAGAACCATTAAAATTAATGTAGTTTTCTTTTAAGACTAAATTTATTAGAGTTCTAAATTTTTGTAAATTAATATTAAGGTTGTAATTTCTATGATTATCTAAAATTACCCTAATTATATCATTGATATTAATGGAATTAAAAAGATTTTCAAAGTCGTAACTATGGACTGAATAAATATTTTTATTTTTAAAAAAATCTATAATTTCTTTACTATTTTTCATTATAGCTTTATTACATTGCTTTTTGATGAATTCTTGTATAATGTTATGCAGCATTTTACCCACAGCAGTGACATAAGTTTTAAAACCATTTGTTACTGTTCTAAGTTTAACAGGATTTTTATGAAATTTAGGTGTTAAAAATATATATGGAAACTTAATCTTATGAATGGGAACACACCCAATTTTCTATATATAGCAGTAATTCTATTATTAATTTCTTTTGCTGACAAGTCTAATCTTTTAAAAAAATTCATTGTTTAAAAAAAGTGTTCATTAATCATATTATTATAAAAATATTTACAAATTATAGCATAATTACCAGGCACTTTATCAATGTAAACAATGATAAAATTCTTTTGTAAGTCCTAAATCTTCTGTTTTACATCATTATAAGTAAATACTGATTTAGAATGATGGTTAAATTTCATCATGTCTTTTAAAATATTGTACTTAAATTCATCAAATGCCTCTAAAGGCAAACCATATTTAACTGCGGATTTAGTTATAAAATTATTAATATCATTATTAATTTGTTTTTTAAAGGTATCATTGTTGTTAGAAATTGTTAATCTAAAACTAGTGCCTTTATTCATGATATCTTTTGAAATTCTGTCCTTGATTATATTTAAATTGCCTGTTACTACATGTTTATGATAGCTATCAATAAATTCATGATAGTTCTTACATTTACAGTCATCTATGTCAAGAGAAGGTGAGCTATTATTGTAATTAAAGATAAATCTGCCCATCGTTTTATTATATTTAAAAGCTTTTTTAACAATTACATTCCTAACAGGAAAAAGTGACAAATGTCTATTAATTACACAAGAAAAATTAACTTTATCAAATCTATTATTCATGAATAATAAAGTGCAGTATTCTGTAGTAGGTTCATTAAATTTATCAATATATTTATATTGAATTTATTAACTAAAAAATTATTAATGTCTTTAATGATGTGAAATGCATGACCCATCTTAAAACGCTCATTATTTAAGATTTCATCCAACAATACAATTTCCTTTTTATTAAGACCAAACATGAAGTATTTGATCTGCTTGATGTTAAAGTTTATTTCAAAATCATCTATAATAACTTTAATATTATCAATTAAAGATTTCTTATCTCTGTTTTTCCTTCTAGTTCTTTTGCTTCTGGAGTTTCTTTTAGAATTCTTATCTAAATTGGGAGCAGTATAAAAAATTCCTTGTTATTACTCTGTAACATAATTAGGAGTGTGTTTTTAGCAAAGTATATTGCATTAAGACCATATGGATATATTGTATTAAAACTTCTGATAAAGTGATTTTCCCGCCATAATCTGTGTTTAGTATTTGGTACAATTTTAATAATTGATAATTCAACATTTTTAAATTCATGCATTTGAAAGTGTCTGAGCTCAATTTTATTAGAATTGTTGGTATAACTGATATATATATATATATATATAAAGTCCTAAACTCTTCCACACTCTTAACTTTAAATAATGTTAGAGCAAGTATTTTTGGAATTATTTTGTGCTAATAATTAGAAAACGTGTTTTAAGGAGCGCATACCGAAAAGTATATCTCCTGATCAATGATTGCAGTGTGTGTAAATCACGTTTTACAACATAGCCTTGTTAAGAAATGCAGGTCATTCATTTATCATATCCATTTCTAGAATTATCTGGCATCCTGTAAATTTATTACTCAGTATACTAAATAAAACAAGTCATTAAACAAAAGCGAATCGAACTGTGCTGGTACGCCGTATCGAAAACTCATCAACCCCTTGTGAATAAAGTTCAAAAATATTTGGGTCGAAAAAAATGCTGATTAATGACCGATCCTAAATTTATGAATCTTACTTTTGCTTATTTTGATATTTAGTTATAATAACCACGCTTCGCAAATGGGTCCAGTAATCATCGAAAAATAAATACGCCATCGAACGATATGAAGGATTTAGCTTTGCCAGAATCGTATAGCTGTTCCCCACTAAAATAAATTTTAAGTAATATCATAAAAATTAATTAAAAAATTACCGATGAAATGATGAAAAATGCTTTTTTCAAATAAGTGTTTAAGAATTAAAATTGTTTATTGATAAAAGCTTAGCTAAATTAACTCAATTATGATTTTTGCAGTTTAGTTTTGTATATTTCTTGAGAATATTCCTTTGAAGCTTTTTCAAAATGTACTTAAATCGCTCTTGTATCCTACAACTGCAATAATCAGAATTATTTATATTCTGTTATATGTTTGATACATAGATAACTTTATTGTATCTCAGATTGTTTCAGAACATTTTGTGAATGCAGAAATAAACTGATTGTTCCGAGTTGAAGATATTTTCACATTAAGAACCTGTGTACAAGAATAAAATTTTTTAATGTGTTGCTAAATTAATTTAGAAAAATACGCATGTTAATCTAAGCTTGAGAACATGTTGATTAAATTTAACATTAAAAATAAACACTCATTATTCACAAATAAAATTGCTATTGCAACCTCTTAACTGCAGAATATACGTTCATGTGAATCTCTCTTTCCAATTCCGTTTAAGAAAATGTTGATAATTCCTTCGGGAGTAAAATGGCACTTAAGTGCACTTTTTACTCTATGGGCAAATATCACCTTGCATGAACACTGTTGTGGAAAAACATCGCCCAATGTTTTATGGCTGAAACTATATATTGACTCAAAAACAACTCTACGCCATATCCTTACACGTAAAAAGTGAGATGCAATTAGCATAAATTCATGAGGTTTTGCTGCATACCAAATATATAAAATGTACCCTGGAAGTTGGCAACGTCTCTCCACATAATATTCCATGGAAATTCATTCTAGAGCATATACCGTGCAAGCATTGTTCACTGATTAATATCATATGATACGGACCATTGCAAAGGTCAACGCTTAGAGCACATGTGGCCAACCTGCCGCTTGCCTTGAATAATTTTGAGGCTGTCTAGATTCTTTACTACTTTACAAAATACGATTATTTTCTGAAAAAAAATTGTTTTTAGTGTAGCGTTTTGTAGCAAAACCCTAACATTGTTTCTATTTTATCACGTTGCTTCTGTTTTTATAGATATTTAGAATTGATCAGCATTGCATTTCAGTGGTACACCACAGCATCACGCTTGATTCCTAGAACTTCTTTTCTAATTGCAACTTCGAATCGTTCTTTTCGAAAATGAAATTTATGAAACATAAATCAAGCTCAAGCTTGTAAGATCAATTTCAATGTCCAAATACTCGCGTTGAGATTGGCATACAAAAACTGAGTGAAAGGTCTGAGAAAAAAATATATCTTTATTTAAACAAATTAAACGTTAGTTGATCATTGCATTATAATTATTATATTATCTATGTCTGTATGCATAAAATAAATTAAAATAATAATAATACAATCGGATCTCTATTTAATAATATCTTAAAATTCCGAGAAAAGTTTCGTTTTGGGGAAAACTTTTTACATAGAGGGTCATTTGTCAATATACTTAAAAATCATATAAACAAATTTTAAATTCCTAAACACTTTTTATTAAAAAAGAGTAATTATTCACAACATTTTGTAAATTTATATATATAAATTTATTTTATATATCTTACCCATCAAAAAAAAAAAGAAAAAATCAAGGAAAACAAGAAAAAAGAATGCTGTGGAATACATTGCATTTTCAACATTAGGAAACTAACTTTGTTTTAAATTTAGTGAATTAACATTTTCGAGCTACTAGAAAAAGTTAGCGGTACCACTGATCAACACTACAAATAAACGGGAACTGTTTCAAGAACACTAGGACTTTAGAAACAACTACACTGGGTGTGAAAGGGGATATTGAAGATGTTTCTTGTTAAGTGGACTTGGTTGAAGGTTGCACTTCTTGGATAAAATGTCTAGAATTCTATTGCTCTTGCGAATTAGGCACCTAATAAAACCAGTTCAAGATTTATGATGGCCATAAAATGAGAAAATAACTTAAATGTCCAGAAATACTTTAAGAATAGGGAGGAAAAATTTGAATCTCAAGAGAAAATGTTCGTTATATAGCAAATACACTTCGCTATTGGGAGGTTATTTTACGAAGAAAATAGTGAAATGTTCTTGGTTCCAGAAAAAAGTGCACTATATAGAAAATTTATTTCGTAATATAGAGATTCATAGTATAGAGCAGGGGTCGGCAACCTATGGCACGCGTGCCAGATGCGGCACACGGAGCAATTCTCAGTGGCACGCCACCACTCTCTCTCTACAAAATTATAAGATAAAGCTAAATCGCTCTGTCTCTCCTTTCAACGCCTCGCCATTTTTATATAAAGATTATTTTTCACTTTAAATTCTTTGTCATAAAACAATTCTGCTGTATCAACTTGTTTGCATTTTGTGTGCTGTATGTAAAAGAAGACATCTTTTGTTTAAATGTGACTTGTTATTAGTGTTAAAAATTCGGGGCAAATAAAAATTATTGAGTCATACTTGTAAAATGAAGAATCATTCATTACGGCTCACAGTGAATAAAAAAGAAAGTAATTTATCCTTTACCAACCAAAAGCTAGGGCATTGATGGAAAAAGAAAAATCAAATTGTCTGAATATAAATCAAAATTCTGCTAACAAACGTTTTGCAGCGGAAATATAATAAACAAAAATATTTTTATAGCAACATATTTAATTTGGATTGTGGAAATAAATTCCGTGAAAAAAAACCCGCTGTTAGTGTCTAATTAGGCAAGTGAATCTAATTTCATAACAAATGTCCCTTTTAACTAAATATTAAGAGTAAGCGTAATTTATTATAGAAAGAAGTTATTTTAATAGGAAATCATAGTTATTTTATATTTTTTACTTTTGATGTGTGAATCAAGCTAATAGAAATAGATATTTAAACACATTTTTTTCACGTTCTTCTCATGTTCTCTATTAGGCATTTTAAATTGCTGGATGTCTTGCCTGATCGATTTAATTGTTTAAAAAAAATAGCATATGCTTTGCTTTCCGTTTTTGGTTCCACATATTTATGTGAACAAATTTTTTTTCATGTGAAATATATTTTGAGTTTACTAAAAAAGTGTTTAACTGCTGAACATTCAGAATTATGTATCAAATTGAAAGTGACCCCTGATATTATGACATTAAATAGAGCTCTGCAGGGTCAAGGTTCTCATTAAAATTATAATTTTTTATTTAACTTTGTTGCTTGAGCACTTATATATTTTATGTTGTTCATTTCTTGTTTCATAAATATTTTTAAGAATGCATAATATATGTACAATTTTAATTTTTTTATTTATATTGAAGAATACTTATAGTTTTTAAGTTTACTCTTTATTTTAATAAAAAAAGATACATATTTATGGGCACAGTTTTAATTTTTTATTTACATTGAAGTAATAGTTATATTTTATGATGTTTATTTTTATGTCAACAAATATCTTAAAACGATAAATAATTAACATATAATAAAACTCTAAATTTGTATTTTTGATTTCTATTTCCTAATTCTGCATGTATTTTTGGGGGAATAGAATTGTTTAAAAAACTTCCTATTGCATGGCACGCTGAATCATGTTGGTAGGTTGGTTTGGCACGCCACAGCTGAAAGGTTGCCGACCCCTGGTCGACTGTAGTACATTCTGTTATAAAATTTCACTCCAATAAATATTTGCAATGAGTCCAAATCTAATAAAAACATATATATTTTTGTATGCGGCCAGCGGGATTATAATATGTCTCCGAAATGTCCCCCAAGGTGATTTGGGCTGGCCACCCTTGGTTTAGAGGGATAGTTGCATAACCCTTTTCGAAGAATCTTTAAAAAAATATTATGAGGTTGGTGAAAAGTTTCTGCAAAATACCGCACCCACTTGAGTCACTGCAGCATTTACTTCTAGAGACACGCGCTACATTTTCGCACACTTCCCAGATGAAAAGCCAACGATCTTCTTTCTTTGAATTACGTAATTATGTATTTTAATCCTTGGCTAATGAGGGGGTATTTACATAATTGTTTCGAAGACTGATATTTTCTCTAAACCTTGGTAGCCTTTTAACAGTTTTTGTAAAGCATTTTCACCAGAAAAGAGACACTCCTTGCTTAATCAACATAATTCTTTTCAGAGTAGAAATACATATGACGTTGGTCCACTTATCGTAGCTTTATAGGAAGGGTGCAATAAGCTTTATAGGAAGGGTAGCTGCACAACCAGTGTCTACTATCATTATGTTTGCATGTACTGGTATTTTATTTTACGCAGTGCCATCTTGTGTCAGTAACTATCAATGTGAGCTAGAAAAAATTCCCATTATCCTCTACCTCTCATTATGCCGTTAAATTTCATAAAATTCTATTAACTTGAATTTCGTACAGGCTACTTGAAAATTTCAAGTTTAATAAGGAACATTTTGTGCGCACCTAATCCATTAAACTAAATTATTTTATGTAGGTTTACAAATAAGTCGTGGCAATCCGAAGATATATTTTGACTCGAATACCTACAGGTTCAGAAAGAATATTGTTACTTCTTTTATCATTCAAGAAAATAAAACTAGTTTTATTTAAATTAAACGATAAAATCTGAGTTTAGCCCCAGCCGATCGGCATTGGGGAAAAAAAGGACGATTTTATTGCAAGGGCTATAAGAGCTTAAGAAGCAAATTTGCCAAGTAGGTCATGAGTAAGCGAAATTGCTAAGAAAAAATCTCGATGTTTCTTAATGAATTAGTTCTTGTGGTGTCCTTCACAAAGGAAATAAAGCTGGTAGAGCCTGAGATATCTACACGATAGATGACGGCACCACCTATCTCCACCTCCATAATTTAGACATGGAACTGGAGGGTGGATATTCTCCAGCTTCCTGCACCCGTGGCTTCTGCTGCGACCACCCACAAGACTTTAGGATCCACTGATTTAGCGAACACAGACTCCGTGTGAACTCGGGGGGTATTTGGTGGCATCGGCCTTCCGGTCTGGAGTCCGATGCTCTAGCCACTAGGCTGCACACTGAATTAGAATATATAGAAAAAACAGCAATTGACCAAATTCATTCTTTGCTTTAAGTTTAGAAATTATTCTTTCTTAGAAATATATTGTAAAAAAAAAGATACTCAATATTATTAAAACATAAAGAATATTAAACAATATCTATTAAAGAATGGATAGAAATTTATTATAGCCTAAACATTAAAATTGTTGTTTGTATTCATTGAAACAGGAAATTCTTTTGTGACTTACAATGATATTATTCTAACTAAAACAAAAAAAGAAAAGTAGTTATCAAATCGTTTCTTTGTCAGGATAATGGAGATGTTTATTATTGTATCCAAGATTTTTATTTTTTTCGAAAATTAAATATTTACATTTCAACGCAAACTAAATCTATTTATCACTACATGAATCCAATTTTTTTTCTTTGACATAATACATCGTAAGCATATGATCTTGAATCATTACATTCCTTTAATGATTTGTTTCTTTATGTTGCAGCAATATGAAACATGCGCGTGCGTCATAGAAGACCTACATCGAGTTAATTGTCTGTTAAGGAATAATGGATAAACGAAACAATAAAACTGAAACGCTTAATATAATTGAGCTCTTGAGGCTTACTCAATGAAGTCTGATACATTCAATTTCAATGAATAATGTAATGCACTATTGTGCTACTCAATTAGAATTATTGTGAGCAACATCTTAACTAAACTTTCCTAGTTCTCAAAACATATTTCCTTGCATTATTATAAAGAACTCCCTAGGCCATTTGTCAGAACTGTTACAAATATCTGACTGGAAATAAATTTGCGTAATCTGAATACGCAAGAATCCAATCTATCTTACTCTTATAAATGCAGTTTGAAAAGAGTAGTTAAGCAGTGTATATAATCAGTTAAGAAATAAAAATACATTTTGCGAAGCCAATTTTCTTAGAAGAGTATTCATACATTTGTTCTAATATTCTCCGTAGTTATGTGTAGTTAAGTAATAGTAATAATTTAAATTAAATATTGATTTATTTAGGCTGTTAAACGGCAAATGGAATTCGTTTATTTTTCTATAAATCTGTTGTACGCAATCTGATACCTAATGATGACGTGTAACGGGTACATCTGTGAACCTTCACTAATCTTCTTGGAATAAATCTGTTTCTTTTAAATGTTGTTCTATTGAAGACATTCTTCCGAAGAAAAAGACACGGTTTATGCAAATGAAGGGTAATATTTAAGCGTTAACTTTTAGGTACTCGAAGTTAGTGATTAGTGGAAAGTAGTTGAGTGCCAGTCGAATGTTACTCGATGGTTAATTGCTAAATAATTAAAGATTTTAAAATGACTATTTAGTCAATAACTTAGAATTGAATAATAACGACCGGAAGATCTAATAACTGAGAAAGA
>BMAO01012666.1:0-49382 GCA_019973975.1 Trichonephila clavata | reverse complement strand
AATTTTTTTGGAAAGTTAACCGGAAAAAAAATTCTCGGAGGTTAATGATTTATTTTTAATTTTTAGTTAAGCTTTGTGTATTGGGATTAATTACGCTGTCCTGGTTTATCTCACTGAATGCACGACCTCCCGCAGTGATGCCTGTGACGTTCAATATTATTTCCTAGTGTCCCATGAAATGGACACTTGAAGGAGGGAGGCAGCTGTGATGTAGCCGCTCTCCTTTCCCTAATTGCTGGGGAAAAGTGGCCAGAATGGGGGGTCAACATTTCTGACCTCTGTTCCCACGACCATTCCTCAGAATCCGGGAGGGACATATTCCCCGGCCTGTGTGGAATTTCCGTTTCCCACGCATCCTTGGCGACAGCGAGACTGGAGGCGGACACACGGCATTGTGGGTTGGATATTTCCCCACCTTTGAGAAGCCGAAGGACAAGGGACAAAGGAGAGCCGAAAAGAGGAACCGGGAGCAACCTGGGCTTTAAAAGACGTGGCGTGAGATTTTGAAGGGAGATCGAGAGAGAACCGCTGAGAGGCCTCTCGAGCGATCTAGTGAGAAACTCACGGCGTCTGCATCTGCGATTATAGTCGACAGCGAAGGACTTTTTGGCTGCTATTATCATTACAGAGACTGTGATGCGAATCTCGGAACGAGTGTTCTTAGTTAATCTTTACTAGTAATAAATTGTGTTTTTATAAGCTGATTGAGAAGTCATTACAATAGTGAATCAAGGACTGCGATTTGGGGTCACAACCAGTTTTGTGTCTTGTAAACCTTCCCCTTCTGCGCATTGTACTGAGGCTAATCAATTACAACATATAGTAATTAAAGAACACCACAATCATTGAAATAAACAAATCAAGACAATTTATTACTTTATGAGAAATTCCTGCAGTGAAAAAGCTAATCCAAAAGGAACTGAGTATAATATTAATTAAATCATGACATATATTTTCACACATACAAATTTTCTCTTCATGATTATCAATGTTCACTTTTAATATCTGTAATAATGTTACAGCTGTATATATATATTATATAATATATATATTATATTATATATATATATATATATGATCCATAAGTTATTAAAGTATGTAAAAGTAAAAATATAATTTAATACAGATAAAAAATTCTCAATTTCGTATTTAACGCAATAACTCAGATAGCAATTAATTTTGAATAATTAAGATATAAATACAGGAGTTTGTTATTGTTAAAATAATTAGTAAATTTATTACGGGTCCACAGCGACAAAAAAAAATTTTACTTGAAAGGGCAAAAATAAGTTTTTCATGTGAAGTTCAGGTATATTATCATAGAAAATAATTTAATGAGTAAATTAGAAAAATAATGGAAAAAAATCAACGGCTCTGTCATTAATAAAAAATTAAATTTTATTATTCTGAAGTTTTCTCTCGGAATATAACATTAAATACAATAACTTTTTATTAGTATTACTAAAATTTATATAACGTAATGAAGTGTATAAATCTATTGTACGTAATTATTTTTTATTACTGAAATACTATGAAGAGCTAATACCATAAGAAATCAAGAAAAAATTCGTTCTTATACTGGAAATCTCTTTATACACTCACTTCCAAAAGTTAAGCACGGAGAGGAAAATGCTAATTTCCGGAAGCCAACCAGAATTGAAGAGGATGCAAATCGCTGCAGAGGTAGATGGAAGTATGCAAATATGTTAGGCAACAACCAATCGTGCTTTCATGTCAAGAAATATGCAAAAAGGGCAGTCTTATAAGAAGCCAGCTTTATGAAGGGTTACAGAAGTTGATTGTAAGTGCTGATAGAAGGTGTTTAAAACTTTCGTACAATTTGTTTTCAAGACATTCGTGTTTCTATGACTTCCAGAAAAAGAATGGAAGATTCTGAGCGCTGGCGTGCTGTGGGGCGCATTGAAGCAGGACAGTCGATCACAGATGTTGCTCTTTTTTTCGGCGTTCATCATTCTGTAATTTCACGTTTATGGAAACAGTTCCAAACCACACAGACAGTTGTCCGAAGGCCCGTAGGCAAACAACCCTTGGGTGACCACCCAAGGGTTACAACCCCCGCGGAAGATCGATATAATGCTATTGTAGCCAAGCGGAATCACAGAGCGAATTCCACACGTGTGACATCTATGGTTATAGCGTCCATTGGTAAGGCTATATCTGCAGCTACTGTACGCCGAAGATTGTAGTGGACTGTATGCCGAGTACCTCGAGTTTGTGTTCCTCTATCCATCCAATCAAGAGAGGCACGATCAAAGTGGTGCCGGGAATATGGCAATTGGACTGTGTCTGACTGGGGCAATGTCATGTTTACTGAAGAATCAAGATTTGCTCTGGAGCCAGATGACAAGCGTTTAAGGATATAGCGTAAACAAGGAACACGCCCCCAAACATCACGCATTCCGAGGCGGAAGCATTATGGTGTGGGCAGGGATTTCATTAGGATACCACACCGACCTACACATCTTTAAACGGGGTTCTGTGACGGCTGTCCGGTATCGAGATGAAGTCCTAGAACCCATTGTGAGATTGTACGTTGCAGCAGTTGGCCCTACTTTTGTTTTAATGGACGATAACGCACGTCCCCATAGAGCTGACATCGTCGATTACTACCTGGAGAGTGAAGGGATTACGCGTATGGCGTGGCCAGCATATTCGCAAGACCTTAATCCCATTGAAAATCTTTGGAATGCTCTCGGCCGTGCTGTATCTTCACGCTTCCCACCTCCAGCCACTCTTATTGAGCTGGAAACTGCTCTACAAGAAGAATGGAGATTGCTTAATTCTGCGTTGGTTGACCACCTAGTTGAAAGCATGGTCAGAAGGTGTAAACTTTGCATACAGATGAGGGATCACATACCCTATTAATGTCCTTTTTTCATTTTATGCTGTTTATTTTCACTTTATACATAATTCTGTTTAAGTCTCCAGTATGACATTATCTGATAACTTACAAAAATTTAATATTTTTTTCATTTTTGTATATAATTATTGACTTTATTTTATGTATAACTATATATGCTACTTTACTGCCAAATTTTGCATTTGTATTTGTTGATTTTTTTGCATTTTACATCTTCATGCTTAACTTTTTAGAAGTGAGTGTACATTAAATTTTTTTTCAAAAAAAAAGAAAAAAATTTGGGGGGTTATAATTATTTTTATGACAATAAGCATATTTTTGAAATGCGAATTATATGAAACGATCGTTATTTTTAGGAGGCGTAGACGGAACACGTATTCAATGAAGTGGTCTCATGACGTAATCTAGGGTTACTTTAATTCTTTTTAATTGTGATACCCCCCCCCCTTTTTTTCATGGAAAAAAGCAGGATTAACAGAATTAATGTTTCTGATGTGATTAAAGTCATTATCCTTGTAGAGACAAATATTCTTTTTCATAAAAAATTTATTATCAATGTGGATTTAAGCATCTTGTGACGGGTCTATCCGCGTCAATCTTCCATTAACCCTCTTGGGTAACTTTGGGGCCAGTAATTATTCTATTTCACAGCCTCCTCGGGAAAAACACGAGATAGTGATATGCTAATGAATTCGACTATATAAAGTCTAGATTTAGTAAGAAAGCAGTAGGAGAAGGAATTGCCAAACTTGTTGTAAGTATCAACTACGGATCTCTCCAGCGAGCTTAGCACGTATTAGATAGTAATTGATATTGTTAATCATTGAAATAATCAAAGGGATTATAGTTAGTATCGACCTGAAGTTAGTAAGCGTTCGTCTCCTTTGTCAATTCTGATAACTGAGATTATTTAGTGGGAATACTAGATTTAAAGGTTAGAATTTAATGTTAGAGTCGTGTATCAGGATTAATCTAGGGAAATGAATAATCACTGCAGGGTTTCTACTTATAGTGTGACTTGTTAATTGTATTTGTGTGTTGTTAATAAATATTTGTAATTATGGCTTTCGTTGGTGATAGTATGTTTCCTTCCACACCAGGCGCGTCGGGCAATGTGAACCCAGTCCAAGATAGGACTGGGACACGACAATCTTATGCCGTAATTTTCTTCTAAAACAATTTTTTATAACTTTGTACGTAGAATGCATACACGTGGCGCCATCTGCAGGCATTATTTTAAAACTTACCAAGCAATGGCGTCAAAAAATTCTGGAAGCAAGGATATATGTATTTTTCGTAATTTTAAAATTTTCTAGACTATTTATGACATTTCTACATTTCATAATGGATTTACATGAGTAATATACGTTCTCAACAAGAGTTCACTTTGATGGTAATTCCCATAAAACATCAAGAAAAACTTTTCATGTAAGCATGTTAAATCGAAGGAAACAGCAAGAATGATTTGATACATACTCTGCATGGATTATACTCAAAAGACAGTGCATAGACAATGCCTTTGGTTGTGAGCCTTTTCGTAATCATAAATAGAACTGATAAAATGTAAAACAATTTATAATTTATGTCTTATATTTGTGCAAATATAGTTTAGCTCCATATTTAAACGGCAAAGGTCAGTATGAAATGATATTTCACTGTGCAACGAAATTTTAGCTAGCATAGGAGAGAGATGCAGTATAACGTCCTTTATCCGAACCAAAGTCCGGATACATTTTAGAACAGTGCAATGCTCAACAGTTGTTTCGTGTGAGGCCAAAAGTGATGGGAAAACCCAAGGTGAGGGATATTTGGGGAATTTCAGTTGAGTGGTTTGGTAAATATCTGCGCGGAATATTAGATCAGTTTGTTAACAAGTAAGGGAATGTATATGTGCCTTTTTGTTGAGTTTTGTTGATGTAGAAACCTGGATGGCATGCGATGCAGATGACAGTGGATTTCAAATGCTAAATAACGACGAGATTGTGACTTCCGTGCAAGAAGAATCCGACCCTGTCGACGATGAAACGGATGAAGACGAGACAACAACAACGAAAGTAACAAGGGTCTATCAAATGCTGACGCGTTTCTGCGTTAGAGAGTTTTCTGCGGAGTGATACGAACAACAATCAGAGTGCTGTCTGTGCTACTCAACTACTGCTGCTCGAGAGAATCAGACCTTGCAGTGAAAAAACGAAGGTGTACAATGGTACAGCGAAAAATAAGTGATTATTTTAACCAATCAAGGTAAAATTGCGACATTTTGTACCTATTTTGCTTTTTCTTCAAGCACGTTTCCCGCATGTGATGATATTCAATATTTGTATAGTGACCAATATCATATACTGCATGGATCGCATTCGGTAATTCGAACAATCACGTATACGAACGGTGTCCGGTCCCAATTGATTCGGATAACGACGTTCTACTGCAGGGGTGGCAAACCCGCGGCACGCGTGCCACATTGTGGCCCGCGGGAGTCGTAACTGTGGCACGCGAAGACTTATTGAAAAATTAAAAAATGTTTGAAAAGATTACTAAATTAATTGAATTACAATAGAAAATTATCATGAAGAGAATACGTAAAAAATATAAATTTTCAGCGTGAGATTTTAAAGGCGCTAAGCAAGATTTTTTCTTTTCTTCAGTATAGTGCCAAAAATGAGATCAAGCTCCAAAACTTACAATTCCACAGCATTGTAACGTTCCGAGAAAAGTGTTGAGTAGCATGAGACAAAAAACAAATAAACTCTCTCTCTCTCTCGGACGGTCGAATCTGCCCATAAAGTCGCCTTCTCTCGGGGGCGGTTAATTTTTAACATCTTAACATCTATTCAAATTTCAGCTTCCCCTTGCATTTCTGAAATTTAGTGTTTATAGCTGTCAGCGTGATGTCAGATAAAAAGGTTTTTCCAAAGGTGTGGGTTATTTACGATTTCTGTAATGTCAAGAAGTAATTCGGCAATATATTAGGAGAACAGTTGTTAGTACGGTAAAAGTAATTCTATCTGCACAAAGTATACGCTTTATAAAGCAGAAAGAGTGAGAAATTTCATCCATGACTAATCAAAATACTGGATTTAGAGCCTAGAAATTTTGTAGCGTAACATTAACAGACTTTTTCTAGCTGTCAGACTCAGTTGATTTTAAACTCTGTTTAGCAAAACGTTAAACTTTTTTCCTTTTCTTAAACTGTTTTTAGATTTTAGCATTGATTGTAGTTGTTTAAAATTTTTTATTTTCAATATGTTTTTGAGTAAACCTTTGACATCGAGAAGAAATTGTGAAGATGATATTGCAGCTCGTGATTTTAAAATTGTCTGGGAAGAGAAATACGTGTTAACACATCAAAATTCTTCCAAGTCTATTTGTTTAATATGTGAAATTTGTATATAGCGGTTCCAAAAAAATTTATCTTGGACCGTCATTTAAAGCAACTGTATAGTGATTTCAACAGCAAATATCCCATTGGATCAAATTTGCAAACGGAATTTATCAATAGAAAAAAGAAATCTTTAGCCGGCTAACAATCTTTCTTCCAGAAGAGAAATGACGAAATGGAAACAATTGTGAAGGCTTCTTATGAACTTTCTTTGTTGTTAGCCCGCATGAATAAACCATATTCTGACGGAGAGGAGATAATAAAAAAGTGGCCTTTTAATTTTCGCCCAAAATGTCAGTGATCTGAATGTCAAAAATATGGTATATAAAATAGCTTTGTCTAAAAATACCGTCAAGCGTCATATGGATGACATGGGCCAGGATATTGGAACACAAATTGTCTCTGGACTTCAAAATTGCAAATATTTTTCATTAACTTTGGATGAAAGCTGTGATATCACAGACACAATGCGTAGTTAAGCATCTTTGTGCGTTACACGAACAATAATTTTGATACTGTGGAAGAACTTGATTTGAGCCAACTAGCAGGTGAAGACATTTTTAAGGAACTTGAAAATGTAATTGAAGTTAACAAAGTAGAATGAACAAAATTACAGTGTTTGCACAGATGGAGCGCCTTGCATGTATGGCAAAATAAAAGATTTTGTTGCATTGCTTGAAAATTATTTGGGAAGAAAAATTTTCCAGTATCATTGTATTATTCATCAAGAAGCTTTTTGTGCCAAGGACTTAAACTAGTTTTTTGTTGTTAACCCCGTGGTTCGCTGTATCAGCAAAATACGAGCTCGTGCTCTGAATCGATGAAGATTTCATACGCTTTTCCCTGAAGAAACGGAAGAAAATGGCGAGTTACTTCTTCATTGTAGTGTGCGCTGGTTTTCGAAAGGCAGTTCACTTGCGAGATTTTGGAGTTTGAGGGATTGTGTTTTAGAATATCTGGAAGAAAACGATGGACTGCCCAGTGAATGCTCGCTCCTCAGGAGTGAAAATTGGCTGTGGGGCTTAGCTTTTCTAACCGATATAATGGAACATTTAAACAATTTAAATTTAAGATTACAGGGAAAAAATTGTGTTTTTCCTACCCTAGTTGGTCATATATCTTCTTTTGTGATCAAACTTTTTTTTGTCTGGATTTTGAAGAGAAAAAATTAACTCATTTCCCATTCACACATGCAGGAATTATTTGCCAAAGTTAGTAATGTTCCAACTATGATAGATTTAAAAATTTAATATCCATTTTGCAGGATTCTTTCAGAGCCATGTTTGAGGTTTTTAAAGATAACAAAAATACTGAACTTTTCACTAATTCTTTTTCAATTTCTCTTCAAGACATTAATTGTTACCCACCTCAGGTACAAATTGAAATTATTGACCTACAGTATAATATTAATCTGAAAAACAAATATAAGGAAATTATTTTAACCTCAAATGACCCGAATTACATCGAATTTTGGAAATTTGTGCCACCAAGCAATTTTCCAAATTTACATGATTTAACGGTCAGATATTGTTGTAGGTTTGGATCAACATATGTTTGTGAAGAAATGTTTTCTGTTATGAACGTGATTAAATCAAAATATCGCTCAAAATTAACTGATATACACCTGAAACACCTAATTATGTTAACATCTTCATGAACTAATCCAAATATAGATGATTGAATAAAAAAACTACAAATTCAAAAACCACATTAAGAAGTACTGACTGCTTAATAATCATTTAAAATTAAATGTTTCAAGTTGCTTACTTTTATTTTGTATCTAAGCTAACTGATTGATCCTGTAAAAATTTATCAACAATAAAATATATAAGTTTATACTTTTGATTTATTTGTTATACCATTTTTTTTTTACATTTCCCTATATAAAACTTGCATTTTAAAATATGTTTTTGGTGTAAATAACCCATAATAAGCCTATAAGTAACATTTTTTCACTTTTGTATATTTTTTAGTTTGGTAGAGAAGTTGGAAGTGGCACGCGTAACTTTGTTTTTTATCAGATTGTGGCATGCTTCCCAAAAAGGTTGGCCACCCCTGTTCTACTGTATTGATTTTATCGCTAGTAAGAAACCACTAGTCCAGGCATTGGAGCGAGTTACGTTTATCGGAAAGATTGGAAGCATTTATGTAAAGTTATTTCGGAAAAGCGTTAGTTTTGAATTGAAAACTTTTTAGGCGCGTGATTTTTTTAGTTAAAATTTCCTGCACACTTTTCCCCTTGGAATCTTATTTTCTTTATTTAAATATTACTGTCATGCAGCTTATTTCCACTCAACTTCATCGAGTGAACGAGAGAAGAGCAAACGATAAAAAAAGATTATTCTTATGTAGGAGATTGAAGATAAGAGAAGTTACAAAACGGGAATTATTTTTTGAAAAAGCATTCATTTTTTTAAACACAAAAATGTGTCCAAAAAAATTAATTAAAATCTGAAATTTTAATGAAGTTAACTGGAGAGAAAGTTGCCAATATTTTGGTTTTTATTAAGGATGACAACAAAGAGATTACGAAAAAATAAAAGCATTAATTGTGAAAAAGTACGAGCCCTCTCCTTTTGTTT
The DNA here is from genome assembly GCA_019973975.1 of Trichonephila clavata. Classification (NCBI taxonomy): domain Eukaryota; kingdom Metazoa; phylum Arthropoda; class Arachnida; order Araneae; family Nephilidae; genus Trichonephila; species Trichonephila clavata. The sequence goes on along the minus strand of BMAO01012666.1, from coordinate 40,540 downwards.
GCTTAGGAAATTTAAAGAAAAGTAAACGGCTCTCAATGCATAAGTTTTCCTAGCCTTACGTATTATACGGTGTTTACGTTATATAAACGGTACTTACGTATCATTGAAACAGTATTGGCAACATTATGTGAAAGGAAATCAGGGTTGCCCATTTGGCGAGTTATCTTGAGCGTTGGCAGTGCTGCGATAGTACGTATATATAAACCATTTAAACATATATATTATATAAATAAATTCTACATAAGTAACTTACTTATAAATATTTCTAAACAATTACATGAATTGATACTTAAATCGTACATACTCAAAAATAAATATTTTTTTATTTCCAATGGCGGATTACAAGACAACTGCAAATAAAATGAGAAACAGAGAATATTGACAAAAAACAAAGGACAACACAAAAAATAATAAAAGAAAAAATATGAAAAGAAACACAAGTTCACAGTATAGTCTATATATCACACATTTTGTGTCTGGCCTCTCAATATCTGCTCCACATGGATCCAGAGCTTAGTGCACGGCAGTGTGCCAAATGAATGGCGTCCATTTCTTCATTGGAGTCGCACAGTTTACAAATATAAATATATAAGAAAGTATAATTATTTAAACATTGCCCTTCACAGGAAATGAATAAAATAAACAAATTTACTGATGAATGGGCACGAAAAAGAGTACTACTTAACACCCGTATGCGAAAATGTAAAAGAAAAGGTAGACATCCGAACAGTTGGATTGGGTCAGAATAAATTAGAAGATTTCACTTCTATCATGTGGTCATAAGCACACACACATTTTTTTTATCTGATTCTACAAACACAAAATTTTAAGTTTATCAAACTTTTCTTTTACAAGTATTTAAAAAATTTTGAAATATTTCCTGTAAAGGAGTGATATTCATTCACAAATTATAATTTCAAATAGATTTAGAGAGTGAATCATACAGCATAAATAATTCTACAATGAAAGCAAGACCACAATATATATAAAGATATAATTTACTTAGAAATCTACACAAATGATTGAAATACCTAAATTCGTATTTATTTTTATTTCTCAAAATTAATACCATTATGTCATACAATGTATTAGTTATTCCAAAATAATACAACACTAAAAAATTGGACAAAATATAATCTTCCCAAATCCAAAGAAAAAAATTGCTAAATTATGCCAAAGTTTTCTTACTCCACATCTATGCGGCATTTCACTTATATCAAATCCAATGACTCAAAATAATAACGATGTTGAATCTATCATATGCCTTCAACAATTATTTTCAAATGTGAAAACTGTTTTTCAAGTAATGGCTTTGAACAAAAACTTTTGGAAAAGTTCACAAATATAACACTTTAAGATTTCCTGTCTAAAAAAAAATTAAAATTGAATTTTAAAAATTAACAGTGATACATATATAAATAACAAAAGCGTCAATTTTTGGAGAGGCATGAACGTGCGTGTGCAAGCAAGTGGTTTTAAATTGAAACTTTGAAAGAAAGTCTTATTATTAATTGCATAATTTTTCTTGCTATGTATGAGGAAATAATTCTTAATATTACCACTTTCATAGAAAGCCAGGTTGGATATTTCTTAATCATGAGACTTTTCCTTGGTATAAATACTTAAATGTATATTTGAAGCACCATTTAGGGAGAAAAACTTTTTGCATACTTCACAAAAAAAGAGGCTTTTCTCTGGTATGATTGCGTACAAATCTTTTTAATTCATCTATCCATACATTTAAAAGACATGATAGATTTTTCTTGATATGCATATGTAAATGTATATTTATATAAACAACTTAAGAGAAATCATTTTAAAATATTTGACGAAAGTAAAGCTTTGCCTCGGCATGATAACGTAAATGTCTTTTTAAACTACTCCCATGAGAGAAAGCCCTGCTGCATGTTTCACAAGCATAAGGTTTTTCCTTAGTATGGACACGTAAATGTGATTTTAAATTGCTTTTTTGAGAGAAAGTCTTGTTGCATATTTCACAAACGTAAGGCTCTTTCTCAATATGGATACGTAAATGTTTATAAAAGGCAGACCTATTAGAGAAAGCCTTATTGCATATTTCACAAACATGAGATTCTTCCATGGTATGAATACGTAAATGTGAATTTAAATTGCCCCTTTGAGAGAAAGCCTTGTTGCATATTTTACAAACATGAGGTTTTTCCTTGGTATGTGTACGTAAATGTACATTTAAACAACCACTTTGAGTGAAAGACTTTTTGCATATTTTACAAATATAAGGTTTTTCATTAGTATGGATACGTAAATGTGATTTTAAATTGCTATTTTGAGCGAAAGTCTTGTTGCATATTTCACAAACATAAGGCTTTTCTTCAGTATGGATACGTAAATGCTTATTTAAGGCACTATTAAGAGCGAAAGCCTTGTTGCATATTTCACAAACATGAGACCTTTCTATGGTATGGATAAGTAAATGTGAATTTAAATTGCCCCTTTGAGAGAAAGCCTTGTTGCATATTTCACAAACATGAGGTTTTTCCTTTGTATGTGTACGTAAATGTACAATTAAAGAACTACTTCGAGCGAAAGACTTTTTGCATATTTCACAAATATGAGGTTTTTCCTTGGTATGAATACGTAAATGTCTCATTAAAGAACCATTTTGATCGAAAGCTCTGTTGCATATTTCACAAACATGAGCCTTTTCGTTGGTATGAATACGTGAATGATTCTTTAAAGTACTGCTTTGATAGAAAGCTTTGTTGCATATTTCACAAACATGACGCTTTTCGTTGGTATGAATATGTAAATGTGTTTTTAAATCCCAACTTCGAGTGAAAGCCTTTTTGCATATATCACAAGAATATGGCTTTTCTTTGGTATGTATACGTAAATGTACAGTTAAACCACTACTACAAGAAAAAACCTTTTCGCATAGTTGACAAACATGATACTTTTTGTTTGACTGATTACTCAAGTGATATTTTAAGATCTCATTTTGAAGGGTAGTCATCTTTCTAATTTATAAAACTGGAAATACTGTCTCACGTAGGAGCTCATACATTCATATTTAATTTTAAGGGGCAAAAAAAAAAAGGCAGGTTGCACTCTTTGCAAAAAGCAATTTACGATGATATTATTTTGATTAGAAAAAAAAATTATTTCATTTGAATGCTATACTGAAATCGGAAATCTGGCTGTATTTGAAAATTACTGCATAGAATGAAAACCAACTGAGTATCATAATTTTAAAAGAAATAAAGAATCTTCAAAACATTAAAGATTCTAAAATATATTTAATGAATATTATGAACTTGTATGTACATGAATTTTTTTAAATTATTTTTAGGTTCTCTTCTGTAATGTGAATAAAACCTCAAACATGCACCTTGATGAAAATTTAATAATTTCTTAAAGGATAATTTAAAATGAACATGGAACAATTTATGTTACAATAACACTAAGCCTGTTTATGATAAATAGCAAGTCATATCCTCTTTTAATTATTGAATGATTGGTTTGATGTGTATCAACCCTTCAAAATAACAAAACTTTTGGTGATGAACCACACACTTTTAAACAAAAGTTATTAGTTTTCAGTGGGGGATCTTTGAGATTGCAGAAGTAATTTTTTTTAATGGATATCTAAAGAACTTCCATAAGCCTTTAAAATTCCAAAAATGTTCTCCAAAATTTATATGATTGAACTACTTTACAAAACAGTTTAGATCTTTTAAGGAAATCACAAGATCTTTCAAACAAAGTAAATATATTGACAATTTTTACACAAAATGTTTTCAAAAGATTATTTTTGCAGTTAATGATGTATTGTCTTATCTGGGGGGAGAAAATCGTACTTTGAGATCTAAAAATCTGAATTCCTAAAAAGGTTTCAATTATTTCCACTTAAGAGGAATCTTAAAAAACTTCCATGTGTGTAAAACACAGATAACTTTACTAAACACTCCATATTAATGTAGTTCATCTTCTAATAGTACAGCTTGGATATTTTTCTATGTCCCTGATTTTCTTCCTTGAGTTTGTTTGATTCTGGAATTCTACAGTTGAGTCAATTCTTCTCTTTCTCTGAAAATAACAATATAAATATTGAAAAAACATTATACAACAACAATATATAGTTAAACGAAATAACTACATCTAAGAAACAAATTTTCATAGATTTCATATAAACAATACCTCTTTCGACATTCTTTACTGTATTATACTATACCTTTTAAAACATTCATTAGCATTTTGAATTTTCCAAAGCAAATAACTTAAAATTTCACGAGAACAATATTTTACGTAATATGGTTTCCCAGTATATCATGCATCGTTTGATAAGATTCCAATAAAATTTGTTCATTGGATGATTTCCTTTGCCCTGCCCCTTTCCAAAAAGTTCTCGTTTCCTAAAATATATTATATTTCACCTTAATATGGCAGCATTAGGTAAAGGTAGAAAATGTACCAATCTGCTGGAAAAATAATTCTATCTTGCTTTGAAATTTAAAATAAAGCAAATGCATAGAAATTTGTTTAAAAAAATGTTTTGGGGTTCTTGGTTCCTTTTAAAACAATTTCGCGAATTACTGCGATTGCGGACATGTTTTTAATTGCGGGCTGGGCTACAGGAAAATATGAAATCAGTTAATTCGCTTGCTTTGTTGAGCAATTTGTTGCTCTAATGGCGCAATTTTATGATAAGATGTTTTGTTTTTATCATACAAATTTTGACAAGGCAAAAAAGTGTGCTACTCCAGGATCTTTTTGTTCGGAAAATTAGAGCGGCGATCATCTCAATAACCGCGTTTTATTGGCTGATTCTACATCTAAGGTATCTTTTTTGATCGATGCAGAGGCGGATATTTTTGTTGTTCCGAAATCTTTCACACCTTATGCTCAAGTTTAATATGAGTTAACTTAGTAAGTTGCGAACGGCATAAAACGAATTTTTTATTTAAGTTTACGACGCCAATTTACTTGGTCTTTCGTGATCACAGATATACCTCAACCAATCACCGGAGTCCAAAATGTGATTTTCTGAAACATTTTAACTGATACTGAGAGATAAAAGGCCGGACCTGTAATGCTCAATTTCGTTGGAGGCACTCAAGTCTATAATCTACAAACTAGGGTGGGTTACTTTAATATTTTTGGCCTCTTTTTGAAAATCGCCAAGTTCATCGTTGGCTTAATTGAACCAACTAAAATCATTCTTGCTATAGCGCTCGTGCTGTAAGGTTCGTATATGAAATTCTAGCGGCAAGATTTATTAATTAGGTACTTGATAATTATGAATTAAATATTTAATTGTTAAATTTTTACAGTTTTTATATTGTAGTAATTTCCTGTTAAGTTTGCCATAATTTTAACATACTTGCAGATTTATTGGTTTTCTAGCTTCTGTGAAGAACTAGAAACTTGGTGATTCATAATTTTGAATTATTTTTATTTTGCTCTTTTTATATTGTACCTTTTATTTTATGCTTTGAATTGACATACATTTTCCGTTCATTGACTTTCTAGCTTCTGCCGAGTGATCTCGTGAATGTAAAAATTTAAAGTGTTGATTATTTATAATGTTTTAATAATTCGTTTTTTATATTTCCAGGTTTTTACCATTGTAGTAGATTCGTTATTTTTTTAGTTTCTGCTGTGTGATTGCCCACTTGGCCGATTTCTTGAGTGTAAAAATTTTCTTGACGTTAAAACGGAAGTTCAATTGATTGTTATGAAGAATTTGCGTAAATATATGAGGTAAATTGTTTGGCTAAATTTTTAAATGATTCCGAGAATAATAATAGTAAATACAAATTTTCTGGAGGTGTTCTTGTTAAAGAAGGGTGCCCTGCTAGGATCTAACCAAAGGTGATAACACTAATCTTAATAAGGAAATACAGTTAATAAATCAAAGTGAAAAAAATCATTATTAGAATGTACTATCTGTCGCAAAATATTTTATATGAATCACATGCAAAGATCTGTGCAATATGCTTAGTTTTAACTTTCCCTTAACTGTCTATATCATGAGTGAAATTGTAGATTTAGATATTTAACACATTTGCTAACATGTGAAGCTTCCAAGACATATAGAAGAAAAACTAGTTGTAGAAATATATCAAAGATTCTATATTGCCAATGGAATATCTTGGTAGAATTACTGTTTATAAAGACAATTGAAGGGATCAGTGTAATATATTTTTCAAAGCATAATCAGGAATTGAGTCCTCAACACATTTCACCTGGTTTATAAAACTTGTATAGAGTACATTAAAGCTTATCTAGAAATGGGTATTGAAAAATCTTAAGTATTAGAATATGTATTCAGTTAATAGGAAATAATAAGTAGTTCTTGTGGAGAATAAAAAAGGGTTAACATGGTTTTAAGACCTGCTAAAAATTACTCAATAGTTTTTAAGCAAAAGAATGACAACAAGCTGGGAGGGAAAAAAAGAAATAAGGATGAAAAACTGTCTAAAATATTGTGTATGATTTAAAATACTGTGAATTGACTTCATATATTTTCTGTTTACTAAATTTAACTGTACTTGATTAATAAGGAATGCTTTACACTGTTGCTAATGTTATTATTAATAAATTAGATACAGGAAATATGTATTGTGTTTATTCTTCTCATAGAAAGGGTGCCCAATTAAAAATTAATTGTATTATGGCCAGTGATGACCGAACAGTTTCACATGCTTTTAAACATATTTCGGAATGGCGTTAAATTTTAGCTTTGTAATTGGCACCTTCAATGCACTTGGAAGAAATGATTAAAAAAATGATCTTGTTTTCAAATTTTGAAATGCGAAGGGAAATTTCTCTAGTAGCTCTTTTGGAAGGAACAAGTTCAATAAGATTTAAACAAATAATGGAAAATTTTAAAATTGCATCGACTGATAAAAGCCTGCTTTCCATAAATATTTTGATGATAGTTATTGTAATTCAGCCTACTAATGGTGTACGTCGCATCATCTACTTCTGCAGGCTAATACTGATAAAATATGTATTGTGAATCTTTTCACAATACATGAGAGTCCAATTATTTTAAAATGAAAATTTAACTGTCAAGCAGATAATTTGATGAAAATAATGTTTGTCATTGCATCTTCCTCCGAGGATGAACACCTTGACCACTTACATCAAATCTTTTATCGTTTAAAGTATTACTGTCTGAAGTTAAATTCCAATAAATGTGTTTTAGACAAAACATCTGTAAAATTTCTGGGTGGCCTCATAACTATTGAGGATGTTGAATCCCTTCCTAATGAAGTTGAGGTCATAGCAAGTTTTCCTGAACCAGATACTATTTTACAACTATGCCGTTTTTTGTCCATGTTAAATATTTATAGACATTTTTTACCCCCATGCAGCCGCAAAGCACCTCCTAACAAATCGCTCACTAACTGTAAAAAAGAAAAGAAAAGAAAAAAAAACGGATGAACGCCTCGTTTCTCGGAACGAGGAAACAGAGATTGCATTTCTGCAATGTAAATCCTCATATAGATAAATGAGAAAATAGATTCGCAATACACGGATGAATGTAGATGTGTGCGCATAAGAAAACGACATTACGATGACGGTGATACAAAAAAAGTGCTTCAAGGAAGTGAAAAGTTCAAAATTGAAACTTATCTACCTACATTAGACGATTTATACGAAGAACTTTCCGCCGTTTCCCGGAAGAATGTAGTAAAATATTTTTTATATTTGGGTTTCTCGTTGATTTTCTTCAAAGGAAGATTCAAAAATAAAAAAAGCTGTCTAAATATTTCGAGAACATTACCCTGAGGACAACGAATACAAATTGGCAGATGAAGTGGTTCGTTTTAAGCATTTCATATTACAAAAATATTTTAAAAATGAAGAAACGGTACCAGTATTACGAGCATACGAACTCATTTTCAAAAACTTGCTGCAATCAACGTTTCCGAATGTTATGACAGCATTAGAAATAGGCAGGTGTCTTATGATCACAAATGCTTCTGGTGAACGAAGCTTTTCAAAATTAAAGATGCTAAGAAACTGTGATAGATCTTCAATAACACAAGATATACTTAACTCACTTGCTATTATGGCCATTGAATACGACATGTTGCAGAACATAGAATTCCAAGATGTTTTAAAAGAATTCACGGCCACAAATTTGAGAAAACCATATATTCAGTATTTTTGTTTGTTTGATTTGTTGTAGGAGTTAGTTTTTTTATTTACAGATTCTAATGAATAATTGTTGTTTATTTATATATATTTTTTAATTTTCCGAAATTTATTTTATTTGTGCAATGAAATATATTCCTAAAAAATTGTGTAATATAATTATTAGGCTATAGGGCCCCAAAAACTAGCCTCCCTGTCGTTTAATCCGACACTAAGCAGGGGCATCTATCACTATAGGAATGTATGAAGTTGTATATGTTGATACACTTAAACCGTTTTTTAAATGTTTTTTTCACAGTTTTTTAAAATTTTATTATGGTTTATTGATAAAGCTTTCATAATTTGGTTACAATTAACAGCTTCATTTTATTAACTAAGTACATTTTATATGTTCTTAGATCATAATTTTTTTTGTAAATAAATTGAACACTTAAAAAATCCTATTAGTGGTCCGCGGGATTTAAATTATGAATTTACTGGTCCATGAGGTAAAAAAGTTTGGCGACCACTGATTTAGCAGATAGTCTAACTAAAAAAAAAAGAAACTTAAAACAGTAGTATCTTTAAATGATTTATCTATTAATTTAAAACCTTTAAAAATGGGACATGTTCTTGAAGTCTTCTGTGATGTCAGCAGAAAAAAGTACACTTTATGTGCCGAAGAAACTTCGCTTTGAAATATTTTACGCTCTCCATAATCTCTCCCATCTAGATATTCGTACCACAAAGCTTTTCCTCCAAGCTTTTCATGGACTGTTTCATTTGTCCATCTGTGCTGAGAGACATCACTAAATGGACACGATGCTGCATGCCATGCCAACGATCCAAAGTCCAGAGGCATATTTTGAGCCGCGTACAACCTTTTGCCCCAGCCTCTGAAAGATTTCAACACGTCCATGTCAATCTGGTTGGACCACTTCCACCCTCTGACGGCTTCACCTTGTTAACATGCATCGTTCGCTACGCCCGATGCCCATTCCTCTCAGTGATATCTCTGAAGAAGCCGAGGCAAAAAGTTTCATCGCGAACTGGATATCGCTCTTTGGAGTACCTGCTATCATAACCACAGACCAAAAAGGCCAGTTTCAGCCTCATCTTCTCTTCAGCCTGAAATCCATGTTGGGAATACAGCACATCTGTACTGCTCCGTACCACCCTTCTTCGAATAGTATGGTTGCTCCATCGTACCCAAGCAAGCTTTTCGATACCACGATACCGAATGGACAGAATCATAATCAGTGACCCTGTTGGGTCTGCGAGCGTGCACCAAGAAGAACCTCAATGCATCTTATGATGAAATGGTATTTGGAAAAACCATTGTGTTTCCAGGAGAATTTCTTGAGCCATCCAGTAATGCTCTAACTGATCCCTCTGAATGTCTCATAAGACTGAGAGAAACATTCAGGACTCTTAAGCCAACGCCTGCTTCCTGTCATTCATCTACCTCATAGGTTCTCAACCTTTTTTGAACTGGCGCCCTCTTTTCTGGTAAATATTTCGATGCCGCCCCCTTTTTCTAGTGAATATTTTGATACTGCCCCCTATTCTAGTGAATATTTTGATACCGCCCCTTTCCATTCTAGAGAAATAAGAGTGTACATAATACATGGTGCAAACAAGAGTTAAGTTTCAAAAAATATCCTATTACTATTAGAATATACTTTTTAATTAAATTTTTTTCTAAAGCCCCAATTTTTTTACTTCCGAATCTGAAATAGCTATTGCCACAAATATATTTAAATGTGTAATATTATATATTTTAGTCATAGATAGGACAGTGTTGGAATTGAAACGCTACTGAATTTCTTCTTCATTTAAAAGAGTGTAATAAAAGTTTTTTAGCTTACCTATTATAAAGATAGGCAGGGGTTTTGATGATACGAATAATTCATAATAAACTGTTGCTCAAAATAAACATAAATTGACAGTTTTAGTCTTTTAAGAATCACACGTTAATTCCTGGTTAAAATATTTAACTATGTTTCTTGGATAATGTATGTAATGAAATGCAGTGGACGAAACATTTATCCTACTGCTCACAGACAAAGACAACACGTACACTACAGAAATTAAAATTTACTATATCATTCACTTTAATGTAGGTCTGAATTTAATGTAATATTTAAGTTTTTCATCCACTTCCCGAACTATCGAAATATGTGAATTTTCATACTTATATAGAATAGATTTAAATTCAAACCATCAACATAAGTAAACAGTATTAAAGTTTACTTTTGTTAGTACATAATCAGCGTGTTTGATTAGATTAGACTTATTTAGACTATATTTGGTAAATCTGCCCAAGCCCCTCCATGCCACCTCAACGCCCCCTAATTTTCTCAGGGTACTTTACTGCCCCCCCTGAAAGCCTCAAACGCTCACAAGGGGGTGTTTTCGCCCACGTTAAGAACCTATGATCTACCTCATACTTCGTTCATGAGGTAGCTGTCGTTCTGCTTTCATGCCTTTGTCAGGGTTGATAGATTAAAGCCATTATTGATAGCATACTATCAAGGACCATTTGAAGTATTAAGTAGGATTGACAAACGTTTTACCATCAAAATAAATGACAGAACATCCATGATAAGCATCGATCGGCTTACACTAGCTTTGAACTACACAGACTCGACATTAGAATCTTTCCCAGGCAAGAAAAGGAACCGTCCAATTGATCCCGATGTGCCCGTACCTACCAAGCGACTCGCTTTGGAACAAAGTTAGATTTAACCCGAAGTATACCTGTGAATTTCCAAAAACTTTGTGAATCAAAGGACCTTTCAACATATAAAAACTCTTAAGACTTCAGTAACATTGGTACAGGAGGGGGGGGGGCATAATGTGGCGTGTTGCGTCATCCATCTAAATGCCCTTTAACAGGAACTAGCTTGCAGCAGAGAGAAGTGAACTGATCAGAACAAACATTGTCGTAGTCTCTCACTACCCCTAGGGTTATTAATTCCCCTTTGCACATTATCTACATTTGAATATGTCGGATTCATAATTAATGACTACGCAAATAATAAATCAGTTATTTATTATTTCCTTACGATATAAATACACAAATGTTAATCAAACTTTAAGAACAACAAATTATCATGGAGTGAGATCAGAATTCAATTATGAACGACGGAATACTAACTGATACCACGGGGGAATAACGCATACAATCAAACTACGCATTTAAATCTAATCTACAAAAATCACAGACCTGATATCTCCTTCAGAAGGAAACTTTAATACTTGTAGAATTTATGAAGTGGCTTCAATCCAGGATATCTTCAATTACGTCCGAACCGAATTAATGAATCTTTTTCAATAATCTTCCTTCCGCTAACAAACTTCACTTAGTTAAACTAAACTCCTAGAAACACTTTCTTAAGCAATCACGTAGTTTACTCCTCTATCAAAACACAGAGTCATCCTCCTCTCTTCATTTCATTTCTCCCTTTTATATCTCTTTCGAACTCGCTAAACCCGAAACTATCTTATTTGCATAAGTCACACTTTCAGCTCTCAGCGGGGATTGGTTAAAATAAATACAATTTAAAAGTTTATGAGAGAAGGTTAGTGAAACGCGTAAGCACCCGTCACAACATTCAAAAAACATGCTTTCCTCTCAGAACTCATTCACTTACAATTAGGGATTGCAATACCGGTATACCGAATACCGGTATTTTGAGCCATTTGTACAGTTTCGAAATACCGATATTTACAAGTTTAAATACCAGTTTTTCAGTATTTATTAGAATTTTTTTCATTGTTTCTTATACGTTCAGGGATCGCCAACATAGCAAAATATTATGCGTTTTTGTGTTAGAATGTTAATTATTGCACCATGATTAAAATATATTATAAATGAAATAATTTTACGTCCATTCCAGAAGGTGAAGATATTAAACGTCCTTACTCCGCTCATTCCATTGTTGTTATTTTTATTTTTCCTAGCTAGTTCTACAGTTCTAAGGCAACTCATTAAATCCATCATCTGATTTTTTCATTGCCAGATATAATGACCATATTATAAATGACCATTTATCTGAATTTATAAATATAGACATAGATTATTTCTCTGACAAGAAGAACTAAATAAACTTCTCCAAACTAAGTTCTCGTTGAAATAGGAATAACATATCCAAGCTCATCTACCTTCCTTCATCCATCAACACCTGTTACTAAAATGTTTTCCTAACGGGCGAAATTAATTAGACTGTGAATACAAAGTTGCATCGTACAATCAAGAGAAGTTATAAAATATCTGAATCATTTAAGGCCAAAACTGTCGTATCACAGTTCAGAACAATACTGCACTTGTACAGGATTCGTAGTCTTATATTCGTATCTGAGAAACCAAGGTCGTACTTGTGAAGAAAATGTGTAATGTTTCGGTGTTTTCTAAATTGGTGAGTTTGTTATTCACATTGTATCATACTTTAGGGTTCAAAGTGTTTTTCAGATTCATTATATATATATATATATATATATATATATATATATAATGAATAACTTTAAAGAACATAAAAAAATCAATTGATAATACTTCGGTTTAGTTTCGTTATGCATATGATGAAAAGAATATGATGGCAACATGTAAAAAATGCTCTAGAGTTAACAAGAAAAGAGTCTAACCAAATCAAATTTATAGTAAATTTTCTTAAAATATTTTTACCCACAAACCAATCTTCATTCAGAAGAATTCGGTACAATTATCGAAGATGATAATGACTCTAATGCCAGTAAGGAAAAGGATTTGTCTCTTGAACAAAAATTAGAATTAGCGAGTACTAAAAAAATTCAACAAACCATAATACAGTATAGAAATCAGCTACATATCTAAAATCATCCGACAAGAAATCGATTTATTTGAAGATGAGGGATTTAGAGGTAAATACTTGGAAAAAGTATATCGCGCATTGCTAATAGTACCACCAACTAGCGTAGATGCCGGAAGAGCATTTTTTATCCGACAGCTGGTAATTTTTGCACAGAATTATGTTCCAGGCTTAATGACAGTACAATTGATGCATTACATTTTTTAGAACACTTTTCAAGCATTTAACTTTTAAGACATTAAGAACATTTCAAATAATTGTAATAGTACCATAGAATGTATGTGTGAATAGTGATATTTGCCCTTTTTTGTGATTTAAATAAATAAGATGTTCCTTTATTTTTTTTTTTGTGCCTCTTTATATACTGTTATAATATATAAGTTACAAATTATTTTTTGTGATATTTATACTCTCTAATAAAACTTTGGCTAGTAAAACCTTTCTTTTTCCGAAATTTCTAATATCAATATTAAAACCGGTATCCCTGTATTAAGTTCTAAGAAATACCGAATACCGGTATTGAACTTTTGGTCCGATATTGCAATCCCTATTTACAATCTGACTCGCACGGTTACAAGAGTATGGGCTCTTCCCTTTACTTACTTTGCATATACCAAATTACTGAGTTTTAGAAATTCTGTGATGATCTTTAATGTTGTGGTAAATGTGAAAAACACACACACACATGATTAATATTTTCTGTAACTTATATTTATGGCGTGGATTAAATCTTCATTACTTAGGAGAGGTATTGGAAAAATCACTCTCTTCTCCCAATGTAATCCGAGTTTTTATGACAACGCCTGAGATTCGGTCATTGTAGCCTTTTCCTGTACTGCCAAATTAGGGTGAAATACAGTGTCGATTGACCAGTGCAGTATATAGTGTACATTCTGAGAAAAAATGTTATTAAAAATGATTCCAAAACGAAAAAAATAAAAAAGTTTACAAAAATTACGAATGAAAAGACACAGGTTTTAGATTAATGATTTCTACTAATAATAATGCTTTTTAAAACGCAAATTAGCAAAGATATGAAAATTTTATAACAAAAATTGCATAACATTTCCTATTAAAACTTCTATAGGGTTAACTTTAAAATACCTTTTTTTTAATAAGGACTTTAAACTAAGCATGTTTTATTTTTCTACAGATTAAGGGGACATAGTACGATTGAATTGACAGAAATCGGTCAAAAAATCAAATTTAATTTTTTGAGTTTAAATTATTTTTTATATAATTTTCTATAACCTGACAAAATTTGAAAGCTCTAAACTTAAAAAACTCAGAATTATGGTAGCTTTTGCATTCGTTTTTATTCACATCCCTATGGCAAATAAAAACTTTAAACTTACTTATCTCGGAAAGACAAAATAACTAGTTTGTCTTCATTTAAAATGCTAAGGTTTTTTTCCATTGTGCCTAATGGTTTGAATTTTTTTACCTATTTCTAATAGTACATGTAACAAAAGTTGGTATGCATTTTTGAATCAAACCAATACTTATTTTTTTAAAAAATAATTAAATTCAAAATTTGCACTCTTTTTAAGGAATTTTCAGTAAGCATTCATAAAGAGAGGTGTTGTTCGAAAACTAATCATGTTAAACCCATACTAACTTTTGTTATGCATAGTTTGACGTACTTGTAAATCGAATTTCATGCATGTACTTAATTTTTGTAGGAGGAGTAGCATTTTAAAATCACTTCATAAATTTTAAGTTTTTTCCTTAAAAAATTAAATGGCTAGCTTTTAATGAAAATTGAGCACAAAATCTGTTTTATATAGTATACACACGTAGGAGGTAACCAAAAAATTTTGAAAATCCTTTAATTAAAATTTTTTGTTAAATCATACCATGTCTCCTTAAGTTCAATTCAGAGTATTCACTTCTTTTTTTTTTCACAAAACAACAAATGTATTATTCATATATGAAATTCCATTCTGGAAAGGGGAATGTGCAGAATGACCCATTGCTTGAAGTGATTTTAAAAAATTGCCAGCTTTTGGCACGCTCATGTGTTGTCCTTTGGAATTTGCAACCCCTCCAGAAGAAGTTACTACAATTGGCGCGCATACTCATTTCGAAAAAAGCTCAAAAGAAAAAAAAACGAGCTAAATAAGAGGGCCATTTTGCACGTTAGCCCTGAAAAGATCTATATTTCCACAAATAATCAATTAAATAATAATCTGTAATGCAAAAATACAGTTATATTTATAGTAATACACTGAAATTCTAAAGAGATTTTGCTATAAAATGAGGATAGTAAATGCAACATCTGTATAATATGAGTAAAATTCAATATATTTGCAAAATATTCTGGATAATATCTAGATCCTTTTACTGTGTTCAGTATGTATCAAAGAAAGAAAAATTTTATTTATGTGAAAAACTACTTACGGTATCGGAACACGTTGAAAATGACCAAATTCAGTCAAAATAGATATTTTTTATTTTATTGAATAGACCTATCTTTTTTGATTTAACGAAATATATTTTGTTTTGTTTCTACGCTACCTAGAGGCCAAGTTACAATCCATTTTATAAAGTTAGAAAAACCGGAAGTGGATTTTTGATCTACCAGAAGTGAGCATTTAAATTGCTCAAAATCTGTCCATGGCGAATCTGATAACTCAAAATATTATGAATGTATTTCTATAAAACTTTTTGAACTTCATATTTATGTTATTTTCTAGAGAATGTACTAAACAATTTCATATTGTACTAATACTTTTTGAGTTATGGACTGTTATTTAAATAATGGTCGCATAAAGAATGTAACATTTCTTATAATGTTTACTCATTCAGCTCTAAAATTTTCAAATTTTAATAAAAAATTAAAATTTTAGTACATTTTCTAGATAAATGCATCTAATTTATTTTAGTAATACTTTTACTAATATATGTTTATTACTTTTTTCTCTAACTGCTTTGAAGTTTAACAAAAATATTCTAAAATTTCACTTATAATTGTATTTTTTGTAAAATTCAGGTAATTTATTTTAAATTTTGATAGTTAAATAGTAATATTTATTGGTATTGAGTTCTAAAAGAGCATTATAATGTTTTAGTATGATATTTGTTAAAAAGTACTTCGAATGTGTTCGGATGCCTTAAACTAAAACACAAGAATATTGCCTGTAATGCCATTGCTTTGATGAAATTTGGGATACTATTGATAAAGCTTTACTTCAAAACAGATTTTTTCAAAAATGTTCAATTGTTTATTATCCTTTCTTATTTTGACAATATAAACAGATACAATCAAATTTTTAAATTTGTCATCACATTGGCCAATGGTACAAAAGGAAAACTTCTGATTTTATGTTATGTCTGTGAATAAACTAAGATGTAATGAAAACTTCTCCATAATAATAAATGTCATAATTTTTAGCAAATACATTTCAAAAGTAATTAACCCTCGGATTAATTTCTGAAATATAACTGTTCATCTTAAGTAACTTTCATTAAAAAACAAAGAATATATATAATGCAATATAAGTTTAAAGTTTGGCAAACTTTGATACATAAAAAAAACTCCTCTCCCTCCTCTGTTTAAAATAAAACCCTATTTGAACTAAATCAAACAGTACTTCATTTATGGAAACAACTTCTCCCCCAAAACTCTAATAATGTATATTTACTTAATGCCATATTCTGGAAGCTTTATAAAGAATTGTATTCTTAAGTGAGTATAAATATATATATATATATATAAATATATAATAAAAGGAATTTTTTGTTGTGGTGTGTGTGTGTATCAAAAAGAATAAATGATATATATATATAATATATATATATATATATATATATATATAATATATAATTTGTAATTGCAAGATAACCAGACAACAGAATTTAAAAGGAGATATGAAAAGTTGAAATAACAGAGTTAAATATAAAAATATAAGAGAATGGATGCTACAGTATTATCAACATTGCTGACTTAGGACAGCTTATATACAAAAAAAGGTTTCTAAAAAAATTTCTCTATATAAAAGTGGGGTTGAACATGTTTTTTGGCCAGCCAACCTTCCCCCTTTCTGTTAACAATACCGAGCAAAAACCTATTGGAAATAATGATATAAAATCTAATCCATTATGAGAAAAAGTTAACTTACCTAAAAATTGTCATACAGAAATGCAGAGCACGCGCTAAATCTGAGTACAATAAACAAGTTATTGTCAGATTCTGGACCCAAATACAAATTCAAAACAAAGCAATGGCTGAAAAATAGCACTTAGCAAAAATATGAAAGAATAGAAATAATAAAATAAGAATTGTAAACATACTACCATTATCTTAGAGACTCTCAGATAATAATTACTTGAATATATATATATATATATATATATATATATATATATGTTCAAGTAATTATTCACAAATTTTTCTTAAAACATAAGAGTGAATTTTACCATTTTAACTGAAAAAACTCAAAGTATTCATATTTATCCTAATAAATTCCTTATAAAATTTATTCGAACATTATTTTCATCAGCATTCTAACCAAATAAAACCACTTGGTCCATTCAATTTTCAGACAGTTTGGACATTGTTCACTGTAAAATATAATTTTTATTTGCTTGCATAATTTAATTTGAATTATGACAGTTTTTCCTACTTTTTCACCGAATGCTGGATGAAAATTATTTGAATCAGTCAAAGTGCAACTATATATACACATTCTATTTTCCTTGAAAAATACATTTTATTCATTCTCGTCACTTGACCGTGACCCCCCACCAAACGCTCTCAAGTAGCTGAACAGTGTGACGTTATTTAAGAGAACAGTGTATATAATTAATTTTACAGTTGAAGAACTTAGAGGTACTTATAAGTACCGACAGCACACTGGGTGTTGGAGCAAGAACTTAGTTGTTTTTTTTTTCGTCCGTCTGGTTTATTGTTGCTTTTTGATGTGTTGTAGAGTCATCAGTGTGTTCCACGGAACCCTGGGATTCCACAAAGCATACTTAGGGGTTCCACGAGTCACAATAAGAAAATGGAGAAGAAATAAATATGTATGCAAAATGGATTCACCTTCTGTATTAAGTTTATATATAGTTACAAGTACCTAAAACACATCTCCTATTCCTTAAAACTGAAAATTTTATATTTATATACAATAACTTTATTTTTTGCAACCGTTTTTTTAAACTTTTATAATAATATAATAAAGATAATTGAAACATTTATCTTTATTGTATATTTCCTACTAGATTATGAATATTCTATTGTTTACTATTTGGGGTTCCACGAGACAGTTTTTACTTGTTAGTTAACACAATGTCTTGCAAAACTAAATAGTTTTTTAATGGAAAATGTTTCTTTTTGCATTTGTGGAAAAAAGACCTATAATGAAGGAAATGAAACAACTCATCAAACGATTCGATAGTAAAATCTAAATTTAAGTAAGAACAGCTTTTAAATTTTAGGTTATAAACTCATGCAAAATTTTCATGGAATTTTTCACATAGCTATGAACACTTAATGCCATTCAGAACATTGTGATTAAGTAAAATATATTTCTCAACGTAAGTGGCTATAAAAACAAAGTATAAAAAATAATTAAACTCAAAATAAGTAATACGATTACATCTAATCTCAATAGACTTTAATTTCGACGGTCCATTTGGGGAAAAAAACAAGCACATATTCCAGTTACTAAATATAATGCATGGATAGATGACACTAGGATCACAATTACTACACTGCTGGCCACCGTAAATGCAACACCAAGAAAGACAAGAGATAGCACAACAAAATTTATTTTGTAGATAACATGTTCACCAAGTATCAAATGATTAATTTTATAGACTTTTGCGAAGTGTGGTTCCTGCCAGAATCAGTAGATAGATTAGCCGCTATTGTTGGAGATCACCACTGCCACACGCCTCGGTATTGATTCAAAGAGACTTTGGATGTGTTCTTGGGGTACAGCAGGCCAAGCAGCTTCCACACGTTGCCAAAGTTGATTTCGTGTGGCAGCTGGGAGAGTAATCTGGGACAGTCGTTGAGCAACCATGGAAAACATGTTTTCTATCGGCGAAAGATCCGGAGAGTGGGCCGACCAGGGAAGCAATTCAATCTGGTGAATGACGAAGAACCTTTGGACAATGCGTGCCACGTGTGCTCGCGCATTATCCTGTTGAAATATGGCTGTGGCCAAGCCCTGAAAGTAAGGAAGGACAACTGACTCCAACACCTCGGAGATGTAGCGCTGGCTGTTTAAAGTACCGGCAATGCGTACTAGAGGAGTGCGAGAGTGATATCCAATACCGCCCCATACCATAATACCTGAATCAGGACGAGTGTGGCGGTGCATAAAAAGCACCCTCCCTTCACGGTGTCCCCAGACTCGAATCCGACCATCGTGGTGTTGTAGACAAATGCGTGACTCGTCAGTAAAGACAACTTCATTCCATTCTGCCGTCCACATCCTTCTTTCATCGCACCATTGGGGCAGAGACGTTTGTGGTTCTGCGTCAAGTTTAGACCAAGCAATAGACGTCTTGCGGACAGACCACTCTGCTGTAAATGGCGTCGAATGGCATGCGCAGACACTGAATGATGCGTTCCATACTCAATGTGCTGTGCTATGGTTCGTGATGTGACTGAGCGATCCGTCACTGCTATGCGCACAATTTGCCTGTCCTCACGTGCAGTGGTGCACTGAAGTGGATGCGATCGACCACGTCAGTCCGTCGTACCCTCCTGCATCCAACGGTCACATATCCACATTACAGTTGTTTGGTTTCGTCCAACAAAACTACCGATTTCTCTGAAAGATAATCCACAATCTCGGTAGGCCACTCTATCCTTCCTCTGTCGAACTCGGATACTTGATCAAAAGCTGATCGCTGTTTTCTACGAGACATAACTGATCGTTTTTTGAAAAAACCACAAGAAAAACACAATTGCCGAACTAGAAATCGTCGAAATCTCCAAGCCTTAAATAGCGCTTTGAAGTGGCGCCACAGGCGTGCGATGATGTGTGTCTGCGCTTAAATTCTAATCATTTGCATACCTGATTTACGCTAATGCATGTTGTAAATTTCATGTTATTTGCGTGCTTCCTTCAGGGTGTTGCATTTACGGTGGACAGTAGTGTATAATGCATGGATAAGTGACACTTAGATCACAATTAATATTAGTAATAAGTGTTATATTTAAAAAATTAGATTAGAATTTTTTAATCAATGCAATACTTTTTAAAACTACCTTTACATAAAGTGCCTATAACATGTTGATCTACTTTAAATATTATTTTTGGATTTATTCTTCGAAGTATGTGTATAGAATGGGGTTCTACGAAAATGCTTTCTAGTTATAGGGGTTTCACAAAAGCGTCTTCAAGTTCTAGGGATTCCGTGATAATATTTGAAGACCACTGCTATAATGCAATAGACTTATGCCTTTTCTTTTTTTCTTTTCTTTTTTGCATTTCTTTTTAGTTTAACTTATTTATTTTGCTTTTTCTAATGTTTTATTTTAACGTTTTCAAAATATTTTCAGCTTCGAATCTGAGCTTTTTTTCTCCACACAGTTAAATGAAATATCTATTCTTGTTTAAAAAAATTAGCAACATTTTAATTTTTTTATGTGTAACTGAGATTTAACAATAATTGGAGATTTTCAAGGTGCTATTATTCTTTCGTCGAATTATTGTTTGTGGGCTGTGATCTAGTTTGATAAAAAAAAAAAAAACAATCGTTCGCAACGCTAAGCCTATTTTCTTCGTGCACCCGCTTTAGTTGGGGTACAGCTCTCAACTATAACATTTTACAAATTTTAACAGATGGTGCTACAGTGCGCTGATGACGTAACAATTATTATTATATCTTTTTCTTAAAATGTCTGGAAAAAAGCTCAGTCTTCAAGATGCTTTGAATTTATTACAGAACCTACCATCTGAAATCAATGATATACTAACAGATGTTTCTTTAGATGAAGAAGTCCCAGCAAGTAATCTGCTGGAATTTTCGTTAGATTCTTACGATGACGATCAAGAGACTGGACAAGATTCAAGGTGCAGTAGTTCATGTTAAGAAAATACAGCATTTCCTACCCCAGGATGCAGTGCTTCAAGAAACATTCAATAGAAACCTCACTCAAAACGCACAACGTGTAAGGAATTTTTTGTGTATTAATGAAATGGAAAACTGTTTCATTAAATGTCATCAAATTAAAGTATGTATAAAGGTTGTTTTTATGTGTAAAAATAAAAAAGAAAATAAATTTTAAAAAAATAATAATTTTTAAAAATAAATAGCTTGTGTTGTAAAATATTAGCATTCTCTGGTTATTTAGCATTTTTAAGAGTTAAAACTGAATTGAAAAAGTCATTCGGTCTTTTCGTATTATGAGAATATTTGAGACCTTTGTGGATTGACGGTACTTTAATGAATTAATTAGCTCTAATTAATTCATTAATTAATTAAAGTGATTTAATTAATTAGCTCTAATGGATTAAATTTCCCAAAGCTGAGTATTTTATTTATGTATATCCCATAATTTTCAATGTAGTGATTTAAAAAAAATATTGCATAAAAAAATTGCAGTAAATCATAATGTGGTAGATAAAGGGTTAAGCAAATTAAACATTATTTGATCACTGCATTATTATTATAATACTATTCATATTTGTGTATACATGAAAATAATCTAATAATTCATTTTATTTTTAAATTTCCCTCCGATAAATGTTTGTAATGGATCCAAATCTAATATAGAGGTATAAATTTTCATATGCAGCACACAGGATTATAATGTTTTTTCTGAAGTGACCCGTAAGGTCATTTATGTTGGTCAAACCTATTTTAAAACAATACAACAATAATGTATTAAAACAAATTTAATGTTTTCAACTCTCAAGAAAAAAAATCGTATGTTACAGTTCTATTACTTCAGGTACACGCATTTCATGTACGTCGAGTCAAATGACACAAAATTGTAACAATGCTGATTTTTTCATATAACTTACCGAAAACTTACCGAAAATTTTAATACTAATAAGACTTTAAGATTTCCAGGTAAAAATTACTAAAATTGAATTTTCAAAAATAAATTGTTAAAAAAATATCATTACAGCTTTAAAGTTTTGTGCCCGTTTGGCTTGGGTTCTCTCGGCAAAATTAAATTCTTAAGTTCAATTTTGCATTGTCAGAGCTCAGGTATCTCCATCTGGGGAGGAAACTGAGCGTCAAAATTACTTGCAGCAATTGGTATCGCCTATACGGTTCCGCACTAAAAAGTGATACCCGCTCCTGGGGGATGAACTAGTTCTGCAACGGTAAAAAAAAATCGATACGCAGTCCTATTAGAAAAAAATTTGTGAGGCATGAATGTACACAAGTGTATTTTGAAGTAACATATTTGAGAAAAGGCATTTTCAGAAATTGCACATACATAAAGATTTTCCCTGGAGTGGATTAGTAGACTGAATATTTCACACGACACTTTTCTTTGGTAAGAAAGTGCAAAGATCAACATAATTTACAATCCGATGAAAAGGCAAGCAGCATATTTAAAAAACATCATATCCTTAAGAGAAATGATGGCTTTTCCTTACATATATATGTAAATGTACATCTAAAGAACCAATTTGACACACACAGTTATTATTTTAAAATATTTCATGAACTTGGAGTTTTCCTTTGGTATGAATAAGTAAATGTCTTTGGTAATTACCACTTTGAGAGAAAGACTTGCTGCATATCTCACAAACATGAGGCTTTTCTTGGGTATGAATACGTAAATGTATTCTCCAACCATCACCTCGAGAGAAAGCTTTGTTGCATATTTCACAAACATGAGTCTTTTCCTTGGTATGAATGCGTAGATGTAAATTTAAGGCACTATTATGAGCGAAAGCCTTGTTGCATATTTCACAAACATGGGACTTTTCCTTGTTATCAATGCATAGATGTGCATTTAAGGAACTTTTATAAATGAAAGCCTTTTTGCATATTTCACAAACATGAGGCTTTTCATTGGTATGGATATGTAAATGGTTCTTTAAATGACCACTTCGAGAGAAAGCTTTGTTACATATTTCACAAACATAGGGCTTTTCTTTGGTATGAATAAGTAAATGTCTTTGTAAATTACCACTTCGAGAGAAAGCTTTGTTGCATATTTCACAAACATGAGGCTTTTCCTTGGTATGAATACTTAAATGTATTCGCCAACTATCACTTCGAGAGAAAGTTTTGTTGCATATTTCACAAACATGGGGCTTTTCTTTGGTATGAATACGTAAATGGTCCTTTAAGTGACCACTTTGAGTGAAAGCCTTGTTGCAAATTTCACAAACATAAGGCTTCTCCTTGGTATGAATACGCGAATGTACTTTTAAGGTTCTATTAGAGGAGAAAGCCTTGTTGCATATTTCACAAACAGAAGTTTTCTTTTCCTTGGTATGAATACGTAAATGCTTCTTTAAATGACTTCTGTGAGAGAAAGCCTTGTTGCATATTTCACAAACATGAGGCTTTTCCTTGGTATGAATACGTAAATGCTCCTTTAAATGACCACTGTGAGAGAAAGCCTTGTTGTATATTTTCCAAATTTCAGGCTTTTCGTTGGGCAAATTACTGAAGGGATGTTTTAAGATATCATTTCCAGAGGTAGCCATCTTGTTAGTTTATAAAATCAGAAACTTCAGAGGAGATCACGTAAATCTTTATTTTATTTTAAGAGACAATAAGAAATGAGAGGTTGTGCATCATCTTTGCCGAAAGCGGTTAACGATAATATAATTTTTTACAAGAAGAAGTGCTTCTTTTTTTAATGCAATACTGAAATTTGGAAATCTGATTGTATTTTAAATTAATGCACAAAATAAAATCCAGCTGAATACAAAATTTTAAAATTAAATAAGTCATCATTAAACCATTTTCTAGTGAGTTAACTAAAAATATTCTAAAATATATGAGGACAATGAATACAAAATTGCATGCACGTGAAAATTTTTAACCAAAATTACATTCTCTACTGAAATTTAAAAGAAACCTAAAAGGGGTATTTCACACAGTACTTTTATTTATTTCAAACTTTCTTACAGCAAAACTCAGAAAGCATACGTAACAACTTGTGCTCCATAAAAAGACAAGCTTAGAGCGAAAGATAAATAGCAGCTGTCCTTTAACAATTGGTGAATGATTTTGGTTTGAAGTAACAATTCTTTTCATAAAGTAATGCTATTTGTTCAGAAGCCACATAATATTTTAAACAAATATTATTAGCATGCAATCAAAGACCTTTGAAATTGAATCTTTTCTTCGATTGGGGGGATATCTTAAAAGCGCTTATAAAATTTTAATTTCGAAAAAATCTCTCCAAAATTTATATGATTAAATTGATTTTCCATGAGACAATTTATACTAAACTGTTCGGGAGTTTTTACCTTTTAAGGAAATTAACATCATTCAAATGAAAATATATTGACAAATGTAATGCAGAATGTTCTCAATAATTCATTTCTATAGTTAATTATGTACTGTCTTATCTGAGAGAGAAAGTAGTAGTCTGAGATCTAAGAAATTTCAATTATTAAGACAGAATCTTCTTAATTTCCAATAAAGAATCTTCCACGTAAAACAGAAAACTTTGCTTAAACTCTCCATTTTTATGTAGCTCATCTTCTTTTCTCTAAGATATTATGCATTTTTTTTATCACAGATATTTTTCTGCGACTCGTACTTTCTTCCTAGTGTTGGTTAGGCTCTGGAATTCTACAGTTGTCTAAATCCTCCTATTCCTCTGAAAGTAAAGATAGCCATGAATATCAGTATTGAAATTATGAAAAAAACATAGTACAACTAGAATATATAGTTAATTGAAATAATTAAATCACAGTTTCCAATTTTCATAGATTTCAGGGAAACTAACTCTTTTGAAATTTTTTGCTGTACTTATATTTTACCATTCAAAACACACACACACACATTCACAATTTTTTAATCCAAATACTTACTTAAAATTTCCCGAGAACAATATTTTGTACACACTTATTTCACAATATATCATGCTACATTTGATAGATTTAAATTATTTCCGCTAAAAAAGATTATTTCATTTGCCCAGCCTTTTTCTAAAAAGACGATCAACTTATTTTTTAACTATTTTTCGTTTCACATAAAACTTGACAGAATTGGGCAAGATGGAAAAGTATCAATCTGCTTGAAAATTATACGAGCGTACCTTGTTTTCAAATTTAAAATAAAGAAAATGCATAGCAACTTGCAAAATTATAATTTTAAAGATATATTTCCAAGTTATTATCACATGATTAAGAAATTTTTTTTTATTTATTTATTAACGTGACAAAAGAGCCAAAACAGCGATGTGATAAAATTCAAATTTGGATGCAAACCTATTTCAAGGGAACTTTTCAGGCGATCTCGCTAAGCGTCTATGCCAATTATATGCTATTTGCTTTGCAACTTTGCTTTTGTTCGAAATTACAATTCTGATCTTGCATGCCATTTTTTTTTCATTTTTGTTTGACATTGTAAACATGTCTGAAAAATGAATTTCACTGACTACGCTGTATACCCTAGCATCAGGCCTTGCAATCCCCGGATCCCGGTGTTCCTTCCAATTCCGAAATCTCGGGATTAAAGTAGCTAATCCCGAGATTTAATTTTTGTCTAAATTATATTTTGAATTTCTTCTCAACAAAACTTTTTAAAAATTGAATTCTCAGAGAATTTGTATACATATATTTTTATAAAATATGTTGGTATAATTTTTTTTCTGAAATTTTTTTCGTATTGATAAATATACTGAAAAAAATAACCTAACGGAACAATATTAGACCCAGAGTACTATACTACTAGACGCATTTTGATGTTTTTGCATTTAATATTCAGTTTACAATGGACTAAATTCACAGACAAGCGGCGCCAGCTCGGAATCACGATATGCACTGGCAAACATTTATTGTTATGTGCAACGCGCCGTAGGTTAGTAGCGGACCTGACCAGCTTGAAAGACTTGACGCTTCAAATCTCATTGCTTTGCAAAAAAGTTCATGCAACTGGATCTTCTATATCAAATGAGGTAACACTTGAAATTGATCCCAATCTGATTCAATAACTGAATCAACTTGTGCACAAAAACCAGTAAGTGTAACAGAACTAATAAAGTTATCAAAGAGGGTTAGGCACCAATCCAGCTGTTAGATTTGAGATACTGTCATCAAAAATTCTAAAAGAAATGTCTCGTTTTGAAAATGGAGGGAGACGTGGTGACTACCTGGAAAGAACACACTCCTGCTTAATGATGATAAAGCCTACTGCAGTAGAGACTGAGCGAGCCATTTCTTTGGCAGGACAGTTAGTAACATAAACAAGAAGTTTGAAGGACGAAACGCTAGACGAGCTGTGTTTTTTGAAAGCTTATTTAAAGGAACACAAGAAATGAAAAAATGTTTTCTCTATTTCTTTATGTACTGTTTTTTTATTTGTTTTTTCATGAGGAATTAAGTTTTATTTTGATTTGTCTCAATAAATAACATTAAATTAATTTTTTAACTATGTTTTCAGTTTTATTATGTTACTAGCTTTTACTCGCGGCTTCGCTCACGTTGATGTCTTTAAATAACTCTGTCAAAGTCATAATCATTATCATTAGAAAGTAAATAAAATAATATAATAATTTTTTTATTGTTTGACTGGGACCACTAAAGTTTAAATATTCTAAAATTGAGCTTAGTTTAAAAAAGTGAAAACATACTTTATTATAAAAATTAACAACAAAAATTCAATTACTTAAACTATTAATGTTTTCAAAAGTTGAAAATATCTACGTTTAGTAAATAATTCCTCTTTAGCTCAAAATAGAATATTATTCAAGGATGGTATTGTATTCCATATTATATGTTCTTCCGTAAGATGCAAATATGTGAAGATTTCGGGCATGAACACACTGCAAACGGCTACATATAGTTGGCCATAGGAAAACCATGACTTTTAAAAATGCACTCCGGCTACCTGCAATGTTTGCCATTGAGTTTTGTTAATACTAACTGAGTTTGATAGGAAATTGAACTCGTTTGAATTGATACGGTAGGTCATTGGGGATAATTGGAATTCAAAGTATGATCACACTCTCCCTTTTCCCCGACACCTGTTAAAAAAGTGGCACCAAGCAAAGTTCTGCTTCAATTTTGTGGTTCGAAGCCTCGTTCCATTACATAATCGAGAAGCATTGAGATTTCGCATAAGCATAATTAGTATATTTAGTTTTAATTGAAATTTATGTGAGGGTACACCCTAAAGTTCAAGCGAATTTAAGAACTCTGTGCAGGGGCGGCTCGAGGGCCGGACAAACCGGACCCATTTCCGAGGCGGCATTTGGACCAAATTTTAAAAATACTTTATTTCTGTTATGGAAAGTTTGGAAGAAGTTAAAGTACACTATCTAGGGGAAAATATTCAGAACGAGATAATTTCTCTTTTATATGAGAATATTAAATTATACATTGTTCATAAAATTAAATAAGCTAAATATTATTCGATAGTTTTTGATTGCGCCCCTGATGCCAGCAAGATCGAACAAATGACATTTATGGTAAGGTATGCATGTATTGAGAAATCTAATTCTAACGAAGTTATCGTTAAAACTAATGCGAGTTCTTTTGTTTTCTTACTGTTGAAAGATTAACTGGAAGAGAACTTTCAAATTTAATAGTTGAGAAACTTACACTCATGTCCATAAATTAAGGTTAATTCAGAATCACACAGAAATTGAACTCTAAAAAAAAAATTTCACCTGTAAAATAATGTCACACATCTTGAAGAAGAATATGCAAATTACAGGAAACCAAAAGATGGCGCGGATAGTATGTCAAAATGACGAGAGTGTAAGAGAGAGGTATATAAGGAATGGTGGCAAAGAAGTAAAATTGTTCACGAGCGCTTTAAAAGCCTTTCAGTGCAATAACCGCATAGTTATGGCACAAAGGAAGCATTTGGATGATTTTTTAAGTGGTAGAATTATCGGACGACTGGAATGTGGACATACCCAGATGGAAGTATCCGAGGAACTTGGAATCGCCCAGAGAGTCATCTCCAGGCTTTGTCAATGATTCCAAGATGATGGTAATGTGAGTAGATGTTACAGCACAGGTCGCCCCCGAGTTACAACACCGAATGAGGACCGGTATTTGGCAGTTACTGCCAAAAGAAAGAGACGGAGCACAGCATCAGACCTGTCTCGTCAGCTCTCTTCAGCTACCGGTACGACAGTTTCAAGGCAGACCGTGTACAGACGCTTAGGGCACATTGGTCTATATGCTCGTAGGCCTGTCAGATGTGTTCCCCTTACCGCAACTCACTATCGCCTGCGATTAACCTGGAGTAGAGAGCATGCATTGTGGACACCGCAACAGTGGTCTTGTGTGATGTTTTCCGACGAGTCCAGGTTTAGTTTGTAGTCTGATTCTCGCCGGACATTCATATGGAGAGCGCCAGGTACCCGTTACCACCAAGAGAACACCATTGAACGACACCGTTACGGTGGTGCAGGATGGCTCGTTTGGGGAGGAATTATTCTTGGTTCCAGAACTGACCTGCATGTTCAGAGTGTAACGATGACAGGCCACATCTATCGGGATGTCATTCTGGAACAACATGTACGTTTGTTTCGGGGCGCCATGGATGCTGAATTTCTGTTTATGGATGACAACGCCCGTCCTCACCGTGCAAATATTGTAGACGAATGCCTTCAATCGGAGGATATCACCCGTATAGATTCGCCAGCATACTCACCGGACTTGAATCCAATAGAACATGTGTGGGATATGCTTGGCCGACGAATTGCAGCCCGTCAACCTCCTCCCGCCTGTCTACCGGAACTTCGGAGGGCATTGCTTGATGAGTGGTGTAATATTCCCCAAGATCAGATTGATAATTTGATACTCAGCATGCGTAGGCGTTGTAAGGCCTGTATTGCATCGTCCGGGAGACATACTCCGTATTAACCATCATACTAACCATGTTATACTGTTTTTTGTAAATAGGTTCGTTTTTAAAATTTGCTCCAGGGAGTAAAAATCGCAATTTTTTTTAATTATGTCAAACATATAGCATCTTCTTTGCTCTTAACCTTTTGTTTAATAAATAGACTTTACAAATAAATCAAATTTGTTTTGCTTCTGTCTCTTTCTTTGCCTGAACTTCATTATCCTTAATTTATGAACATGAGTGTAAAAAATAAAAAATTCAGGCTAGATATGCGGGGGCAGGCCTACAATAATGGAGTGAATATGAAAGGCGAGAAATCAGGGGCTCAATTTATAATAAGAACGTTAAATCCGTGAACAATCTATGTGCCCTGTAGTAACCACTCTTTAAATTTGGTCGCTGATGACATGGTAAAAGCATCCTTAGAAGCCTACTTTTTTTAATATAGTTCCAAAAAAAGTTTTGTCATCAACTTTTCGTTGGATTATATTATTAAAATGTAAAAAGGGCATAAAACTTTAAAGCTCCTTAGTGTAAATAGCTGGGAAAGCTGAATAGAGGATATTAAACCCTTAAGTTATTAATTGGGAGGTTTTTATGATGCTTAGATTTTATAATAATGCTAAAAATTGACAACTCTATAAGAGATGAGGCCTCTGGATTATTAAAATCTACTTAACAATTCAAGTTCCTATAGCCCTCATTATTTGGTATAAAATATTTAATTGCATTAAAATCCAATAAGCAAACTATTGCAATCAAAATATTACGATCAACCATCTACTATGGAACTCTCAAGAAATTGTAAAGATTTTTTTAAGAGTGTGACTTTTGTCAAAATGCACTGTGATACAAAAGAACTGGCCGTCGAGACTGATATCTCTACTAACTTTGAGGTGACGCAACCACGTCACAGAGTTCGACGGAAAAATGTAAAGTTTAATTATGAAACACAAGATGATCCAATGGAATATCCTAACTCAAAATTCAACAGAGTTTTATTGTTTTACATCGGACGAAGCAGTTAATGCTTTGGAATGCAGATTTAATTTAATGAGTACTGACAGTAATTGTTTTCATTTTTGTACAATATATATGATTTAAGAGATACCCCTAATTAATTAAAAACTGTAAAAATTTAGAAATGATATTGACCGACGGAGAATCATTGGATGTAAATGCGCTTAATTGAGCAGATGAGATAATGTCAGTTTCAGCATTAGCATGCAAAAAAAAAAAAAAATGCTATTGCATTTATTTTACTTTCTTTGCAAAACGTTTGGCAAGTGTAGATATTAGTTTCTCAAAATTAAAATTAATAAAAAATTTCTTACAGTTCACAAACTATAAAGATAGATTAAATGACTTAGCAACATTGGCTATCGATCATGAAATAGCTGAACAAATTGTGATATATATATATAAATATTTACTGTTAACTCCCTTTTTCTTCGCAAGGAATATTCAAGTTTTATAGGTGTGCATTTATGAACAATTTTTATCTTTTTTAAAGTTTTTTCTTACTTTGGGGAGAGGGGCGGCATTTTTCATTTCTGTCCGGGGCCGCAAAATTGCTAGAGCCGGCCCTGATCTGTGGGATATGAAGTACTTTGTTCTGTATCCGTGATTGTGTTCATTGACAAATATTCCTTCATTTCCCACGTACGTCTTTTAAAAGTTCATTATTGATTTTATTGACAATGTCATTTTTAAATACCAATATTGATCTTGCGCACAGCCACTGATCAAAATTTAAATTTTGTTGCAAGCTCGGGTAACCTTGAGTAATAAGATCTACATCCTTTTCTACTAAATTACAAAATTCTGTGGAAAGTAAAATATAACCTTCAGCATCTGCGTCCAAACATCCGTCACCGATTTTCCATATTGTCTCTGCATATCCCAAATCTACGTCATTATGAAGAACCACTCTCAAATTCAATTTCATACTGAATATTCCAACTTTTTATCGTAAGTTTGATCATTTAATACAGGATCTGATTTTATCTGTAGGTGTATCCCTCTAGATTACTGGGAGAGTATCGGAAATCCCCAGCCAATAAAATTACAATTCCTCAAATAATATCTGTACTATCTCGTAAATCCTGAAGAGTCCAATTTAACACTTCTATAGCTTTCTCGTGAGACATCGTACTTTCATCCCACACTAAAAGCTTACATTGTCGAAGCATCCTGCTTCGAGAACTATTTTTGCTAAAATTGCACCTGGGAGAATCTTCATGTGAAGATTCAACGGTAATTTTAAAACGGAATGTGCAGTACGACCGACGGTCAGTAGTGTCGTGGCTATACCGGAAGAAGACACAACAACTGCTATCTTCTGGGTTTTTTCTGACCGGCATTAATAACAAGTTTAACAAAAACGCTTTTCCGATTCCTCCAGGGGCATCGAGAAAAAAGAATGCACCACTGCCGGATTCCATTTTACGTAACACTTGATGGAAAACATGACTTTGTTCTGGAGTTAATTGTGAGATTAATTCTGTTACTTGATGTTGCAATGCTATAAAATCGTAGTCTAATTCTCGAGAAATTTCATTATCGAAGACTTTTTTGTCAACTGGTTGCAGACAAATCATCCCAAAATCATGTAGTTTCTTCCCAATCACTGAGAAAACCTTATTTTCAATTATTATTAGCGTTCGATTGTAGATCATTGAAAGTCATATCTGCATGTACTTGCTGCAGTTTTCACAAAATGTCTTCCACCCTGTACTCTTTGTACTTATTCTAAAAGGTTTGAGGTTTAGGAAGGCCGTAACATGATATAAGTATTGCGTAAAGTTCCTTAATTTTATTCGGCGATTGGCATTGTATGGCTTCCTCCATAATAATATCTGGTAAATCTCTCTCTTGATAGTAATATCTCCATATAAAATATCTAGGTTCAGTATAAATGAAAAATTTCATACAAAACATGACCTTATATAGGAATTTTTTTTTAAAAAAATAATAATAATTTCAAAGTATTAAGTATTCTATAAATCAAAATTTTTATGAAGCTGTCATTTAATATTATCATACAGATTTCAATATCACGATATTTGCTAAAAACTATATTCACTTCTTTCTTTAAACAGTGGGAGAAAATTTGTTTCAAAATTTCTGAGATTATCGGAAAGGAGAATTTTTTAGTTAACTTGGCAACATTTCTCAAAGTTTGAGTTTGACATTTAATAAACGTAACGTGATAAACGTTGACATTTAATAGAAAAAACCATTTAAAAATTGTTTTTAATAAAGATGTTAAATTACATTATGTTTCAGTTATTTGTAACAAATGTGAGGAAGTTTTTTATTACAATTTCCGGTTTTTACTAAATGCACAATCTTGCGCCAACTTGGCTGGGGGTAAGCAGCGCCACACAATTTCACTGGTGTGGTTCCCGTTCCTGTAGGAATACGGGGATAAAACATACCCTATATCACTCGCAGATAATGTAGCTTCCCATTGGGTTAAGAATTTTCACCATTGGAAATTCCGAAAGAATTTTAATCGGTCCATCCGTTTCAGAGATTATATAGCCGGAACAAACAAACAAAAATTAAAAAAATTTCTTTTTTGATATACCTTCTATATTTTTAAAGGTATTTAGTAAAAAAGCTGTTAATTTGAAATTGCAAACAGACACTTCAATTTTATTTATTTGTATAGATTTCAATTATGCTAATGTGTAAGTATTTTTCATAAATAATCCAATTCTAATCCCGGGAATAGTCAAGGATTTTGTATAATGTAATCCCGAAATTCCGGAATTGAAAATATAACACGGTATTGCAAGCCCTACCCAGCAGTGTGAGCTAAATCTATTGGAAGTGGAGTCCAGTGCAGAATATTGAGTTTATTTTATCCACTTGGTGAAGAAAACCCTCAAAAATCTATTAATCTCAATTCCCTGAAAAATTTTCTCAACTCTAGGAAGTGAACTTTAGTTAGCGGCAACTTCAAAAGAACAGTTTTTCTTTTACAAAAACAAAAGAAGAGAGTACATGGGAATTTCCCATGAAAAAAGGCTGTGCTTCTTGAGAATTAACATTAATAATATGAAAGGGAAATGACAAGAACATCGTTAAAAAACACGGGGGAAAATTTGACTGAAAAAAAAAGAACTGTAAAAATTTAATTTAATTCTAAAAAATTCCAATTTTTAAAAGAATTTTCTGAAATGAATATAAGGTTGAATTTTAAAACAAAGAATAATTAAATTAAAGAAAAATGTATACCGATTATTTTTAACCCTTTAAG
The DNA here is from genome assembly GCA_019973975.1 of Trichonephila clavata. Classification (NCBI taxonomy): domain Eukaryota; kingdom Metazoa; phylum Arthropoda; class Arachnida; order Araneae; family Nephilidae; genus Trichonephila; species Trichonephila clavata. The sequence goes on along the minus strand of BMAO01012666.1, from coordinate 7,324 downwards.
CGGTCAATTATTTTACCAGAAATGCTTCCAAAAAAGGTATATTTTTTATTGCATATAATTAAGTACCATATTTAAAAAAATAAGAATATTAAGAATTTTTTTCTTTTTTTTTTTCTTTCACTTTTAATGTTTTTACAACATTTTTTATTCGTGATTTTGTGGGTCAAATGCTGCATTATCAGAAAAATGCAAGTAGCGTTGCAAAAGGCAGAATCGGCGATGAGACATTATTTTAGAGAAAAAAGGTGTATTAGTTGAATATCTTTTGCTCCAATAATGATCAATTCCAGGTTTCTTTACAATTCCTTGAAGTATATTGAGAGCGAAAAATACATGCAACTCTTCCACAGTAGTTTCTACCCAAAATTTACTCTTTGAGAAATGTCTTGCAACACTGGATTGGATGCACTGTTTAGCATATTTATTTGTCTCTTCCACAATTTTACTCATGAGTGAAAAATCAATGAATGTTTCATAAAATTGTAGAACATCAGAAGTGTCGTCAAATTGTACGCGCACAGAGGGAATACCAGAAAATTTAAATCGAGGACACGGAACAGGTGGATTTTTCACATCAACCTCGGTAAAAATTCTTGCAGAACTCAAATCTTCATCAGAGCTGAGCTCACTGCACGAGTCATCTGAGGAATAATCCAAATAATTAGAAGAAATATCTGTATCTGTATCAGAATGTAGTTCATCATCTAACAAGAAAGTATTTTCGTCGTCTATTCCATCCATAATTTCCATAAGATTCACATCATGCACGGCATACAGTAGAAAAAAAATTTCAAAGAAAAGTTCCCGCTTTCCCGCTACGTAGAAAAACCCGGATGAAAAGCATTTCATTTACATGGAGAAGCCACGTAAAATAATAATACTAAAATAATTACTCTTAAAAAACAATAATACTAAATAGTCTCTTTCAATAATGAAAAATGCGGGCAAACCAGAAAAGGAAACCGGTACGCCGTACGGGCAAACTGCTTAAAGGGTTAATATTGAATTTATGCTTATTTTACTCAATATATCTGATTTCAACTTTGCATACATATTGTCAATAATTTTTTTTTTGTAATTAAAAAGAGCACAATTTAAGATTTACACTATGTGATTAAATTTTAAAAAATATATAGCCAATAGAATTAAAGATATGAACTGAACAATGAAACAAATAAATTTTTCGCACACATTTTTTTTTCCTTTGCCAAATTTGGCGAATTTCGTTTTTTGCAACAAATAGGAGGTAATGGAAAAAAATCACTCTCATTTACAAACTCATCACTAACAATTTTCTACCTACCTTAATTCACCTCATTAACTCTTATTTAGTTAACAGGTCTTTCAAAGTCAGAGTAAATAATACCCTTTCCTCTCCTTTTAACATAAAATTATGGTATACCTCAGGATAGCCTCCTTGGTCCCCTGATCTATAATATAATTAATATCAGAGGATCAAGTATTTTTGTTTGTTTAATATATATATTAATAATATATTGTTTGTTTTATATATATATTAATGATATCCACACTCACCCTCATACCAGTGTTAACATATATACCGATGACACTGCTATCCTGGCTACTTACAAAAAACACGATACTATCACCCAAGCACTTAATTCACACTTACACCTTCTTGAAAACTTTTTTTAATACTTGGAAAATAAAAATTAATGTCAATAAAACGACGATAGCCGTACTCTTCACCCGAGAGAAGAGAAGAAAACCAGTCACTACACTAATCTCAGAGCACGAAATACCTAGAAGTACTCTTAGAACAAAATTTCTCATGGAAGTAACATATTATATGAGCTCGTGAAAAATTCTAGAACGCTTTACATTCAATTTACCACCTAATTTGCCGGAATTCTGAAATGAATCTGTGCAACAAAGTACTTCTCTACACTGCTGTTTTACGGCCCATCTTAACTTACGCTTGCCCTGTGTCCAACATTAAACTTTTCTTTTGGAAAATGCACAAAATGCAATAATTAGAAATATTACAAAAGCAATGGATCACAAAACTGATGCAGAATATACTTAGTGCCATTATTTTAATAGGTGTCAGGAAAGTGGAAAGTGGTATCCGAATTTCAATTATTCCCCCTGACCTATCGTTTCAATTCAAAAGAGTTCAATTTCCAATCAAACTCAGTTTTGCTGTTACTATTAGCAATACGCAAGAGCAAACATTTTGAAAAGCCATGCTTTTCCCATGGTCAACTATATGTAGCCGGTTCCCATGTGTCTTGCAACAAATCTTCACATATTTGCTCCTGACGGAAAAACATATAATATAACTTACAATAGCATCCTAGAATAATATTCTGTTTTTAGATCTTCTAAAAAGGAATCATTTATTAAACGTAGATACTTTTAACTTTTTAAAATATTAATTAGTTTAAGTTATTTAATTTTTGTTGCTAATTATTAGTATAAAGCATGTTTTTCAGTTTTTTAAACTAAGCTTAATTTTAGAAGTCTTAAATTTTAATGGTCCCAGTCAAACAGTAAAAAAATATATTTTATTTACTTTCTAATAATAAGGGTTATGACTTTGACCGTTGCTTAAAGATATCAACGTGTGCGAAGTCGCGAGTAAAAGCTAGTCAATAATATTGGAACTTGCACCACAAGCCTACTGGCTGGAGTTCAAAATGCATAGTCTGCCACATGTGAGGTCTATTAAAACACAAATTATAAAATATACTGAACATTTTACAACAAAAATTGCATCAAATTGAAATTTCCTATTACAGTTTCTACAATTAATTTAAGTGAGTGAGTGAATATTAACGTCCCACTGTTCAGCTACACGAGAGCTTTTGGGGTCAGTCCGCGTAATTTTGAACCATGGTCAAGTGACAAGGACGACACCTGAGCTGGCATCCCCTCTCCTAACAACCACACCACACCAACGGGAGGACGTTTGAGCTCTCGACAGATTTTACGTGCATCGCTCCCCTACACGACGGGTCTTCAGGGGTACTGGGATCGAACTCATGACATGCTAGCCCCGATCCGATACCTAGACCACTTGGCTACCGTGGCCACACAATTAATTTAAGAGCTACACGTTTTCCTTCACTAAACAGAACTTTGGCTCAATTATATTGTATTTTTTCTACACTCCCTAAATATAAGAGATCTACTTCAATTCAGTATTCATTCAGTAAACAACAAAGCTATTCATATTTTAAATTCCAGTTTGGGAAGATGTATATCCCAACAAATGATCAATAAAATAATAATCTGTACTATAAAAGGACAGTTATATTAATAGCGATTCACCAAAATTCTCCTAAAGAAGAATCTTAGATCTGACTGTAGAACGAGAATAATAAGAGTATATACGTAACGTCTATAATAGGAGTAAAATTCAATATATTTACAAAATAACTGAATAATATTTTGAATCTGTTATTGTGCACAGTACATATCAAATAATTAAATATTTTGTTGAAAACTATTTAAAATCTTAAATACAAGAATATTGCCTATAATGTCATTGTTTTGATGCAATTTTTGTATTTATAATGCCTAACTTTAAAGCAGAATTTTTGGTGAAGTTGTCGAATGGGCACTGGTCCATTCGACAATTTGAAAAATCACCAATTTGGCGTGTTTTTTGCGTTATCGAGTAGCAACCCTACCACAACACGCAACGCCCCAGGAGTGCGAAATTCAAGATGGGGGAAGCGAAATCATTACAAAATAGCATTTTAAAGTTTTGAAACTGAAAATTGCTGCAAAAATTATGTATTTTAAATTGGAAATAATTTTACTTACCTTAAATGAATGAAGTATCCATCTCCTCATTTGCCCCTTTTTTCCCGACATTTATAATGCGACTGCATATTTCTGAGGGCACCTTCCAAACCATTTTCACATCACTAACAAAATAGTACACATATCCATATTATTAATTCAAATCAAGATCCATTTGTTACATTCCTAGACACGATGATTTTTCTCTTTCACACTCGACTCATTCCTGTAATACCATTCAAAACCACCATTTGCCTTCTTGCCGTTCTTTCTCTCAAATCCATAATTTTCTACATTTCGGACATGCATACGATGATCCAATTAATCCTTCTTTCGCACACTCATTCTAAAACTACTTTCTTTCCTAACACAGCGAAAAACCGTTTTGAATACTCATCATACTTAATCATATATTCATTCAGATTTGCATCGCAAACACCTGTAAAAATTTATACGGAGAAAAAAAAAATTTACCTTGTGAAAAAATGTATTCACAATGAAAGAACGAAGCCAATAAACCAGCTGCTTATAACGGAACTTACTGGTTGCTAATTCAAAAGGTCGTTAAAACGAAATGTACTGCGCATGGGCAATAACTAATAACTGTAATTTTAAAATAATAAAATTTACTGCCCATGCGCGAAAATGATGAGGTGAAATTTCTTCACTTTCCTGGGAAACTGTTCATTTATAAAAGAGTACTGTACATCCGCGAAATTGCACCGATATCTTCAAAAACTGTTAAAATTAAAGAAAATGTTACGCATGCGCAAAATTGCACCGATATCTTGAAAAACTGTTAAAATTAAAGAAACGTATTGAGTATGCACGAAATTGTGCCGCCCATCCACTTCTCTCTCACTGATACAAAAATCAGGAGAGTTACCAGATTTGGCGAGGACACACTTGGCGGGATAAGTGGCCAATTCGAAAATCCAACCGAATTTTTTTAAAATTTTCAATAGCTTATAATCCGTTTTATTTTGACAATAATTTTTTCAGAGAAAATCGAATTATTCAATGTATCATCATACGGTGACCAATGGTACGCAAATTAAAATTCCGTCCTTAATCAATAAACACTATTTTTGTAATTATGTTATATCTGTGAAAAAACATAAGATGTAATGAAACTGTAATGGAAACTGATACTAATAATAAATGTCATAATTTAAAGCAAACATATTTCAAAATAATTAATACTTAAATTAATTTCTGAAGCATAATTTTTAATCTTAAGTAATTTACATTATAAAAACAAAATTGTACAATACAAGACATATCTAAAGTTTGATAAACTTTGGAACAAAAAAAAACTGTTTTGTTTAAATATAAATATATCTAATATATAAAATTCTCGTGTCACAGTGTTTGTAACCAAACTCCTCCGAAACGGTGTGGCCGATTCTTATGAAATTTTGTGCGTATATTCAGTAGGTCTGAGAATAGGATGTAAACTATTTTTCATTCCGATATTGTAATTAGTTAAATAGATATTAATTAAAAATCTTAAAACGCTCAATTGTCTTAACCCTGCGCGTTATTTTTCTCGCCTAGAGTCGTGAATGAACAGAGGGTGAAATTTTTCGGTATTCTCGACGTTATTTAAACAGCCATCTGATTTTTGTTTGTTAAATCAGAAAAAAAATAATTACAGAATCGGAGTGATCATTTCTTTTGCCACGATACAGTATAATTTTTTTTTGCAAAATAATAATATTTTCTATTTTTTGTGATTTTTTTAAAATCGAGTTAAGACTGATGCGTTTTTATGAAAATATTCTAAATCGTTGCGTATGAATTTATTTTCGTGTTATTAAAACGATATTTTGTGTTAAATAAGTTCATGTGATTTTCTTTTTGAATAAGTCATTTAAAAAATAAAGTGCTGAAAACTTTTTTCAAAAGATTTTTCGAAAAATTGTCAAAATTTTTAACTTAACATTGAATAACTTCGTTATTTATTAAGATTATCATACGAAACTTTTGTTTCCGTTTGTAGAGTAATGTTATCAAACTTCTGTGTGCAAAACTGAAAAAAATGCTTAAAAATTACGGATTTAAAAATTTTTTTGTGATTTTCGTAAAATAAGGTTATTGCAAGAAATAATCTAAACAGTATTTTTTGTACATTTTTTTATTTAAAAGACCTTCGTTTTCGAAATTAATGTGTGAAGTTTGAAAGCATTAACTTAAAAATTAAGCCCTAAAAAATAAAAACTTTAATAAAAAATACGCGATTTTACAGTTTGCCAAGCCTTGGCGTCGAAAAATGGTTTCGCGCCAAATAGCTTTCGACTGTTTCACCTGAAACTTCACATCTAACTCAAGGGTTACACCAAAAAGTTCTGACTTAAACATGCGAAAATCAGCAAATTTGGCGAGTAAAAAAAATGCGAGGGAAAAAGTTATTTTTGCTTCAATTTTCATCAGTTCTTTATATAATTTTCAAAATTAAATCATTATCGATGTCAGATTAAGATGAAAGAATGTATTCAATACATTTCTGAGATTCATTTTAAAATATTTTTCTGTATCAAATCAGTGATTTAAAAAATAAAAATCCAAAAACTTTTTTGAACAAATTTTAATAAAACACTCAAAATACTTAAATCAATCTTTAATGATTTCTTTCTTTAAAAAAGAAATTGCATGAAACTTTATTCCCATGGGTCAACATTTCAAAAAATCCTCACAATTTTACTTCAAAATTTAAAATAGTAGTGAAATTTTGTAATTTGAAAATTTCTACTTTCTGTCTTTTTTCAACATAAACTATTTTAAAAAGCTACATTTTCGTTTCCAGGAGTAAAAAACTGCACAAAAGAATTGGAAAGTGGGTGAGTGATTTATAAATTCGCACTGTTCACTACTCGAGAGTTTTTGGCGACGGACTTCAAAATTTTAAGCCACGGTCAAGTGATGATAGGACGACACCTGAGCTTTCACCCATCTCTCCTAATTACCACACCAACTTAAGAACAAATTTCGAAAAAAGGGAGTTTTATGCATAGTTAAAGAAATCACATCGCGCTCATACACACACACACAACATAAGTGCTATCGTCCTAAGGGAAACAGGAAATTCTCATGGAGATGAAGTTATTCACTCGGTAAAACCCCTTGCAACCCTGGGGTAAAGGGAGAGAAAGAACAAAGAAGTCAAAGTAATTCGAAAAATAATATTGGAAGTGTGATTTTGTGAAGAGAAGGGAAAATGTTAAACGAGAAAGCCATGATACGCACTCACGGGCCATGCACTCACATCGTACGTGTCACACCCACACAGAAGTGCTGTCGGAAACTAAAGGAGGAAAATAACATAGGGATTGTTATACCCTCGGTAAAGCCCGTGCAACGCCGGGCCGGGTCAGCTAGTATATATATATAAACTAAATTACACAGCATTACATTTATAGAAACATTTCTTCCCTAAAAACTCATAGTTATTTATTTGATATCATATTCTAGACGCTTAAAAAAAGATACAGCTAAATTAAATTAAAATTAATAAAGCAATTGGTAAGAAATTATGAAGATTGTATTTTAGTGG
>BMAO01012665.1:270071-288349 GCA_019973975.1 Trichonephila clavata | reverse complement strand
AAAAAATTCAGCTTCAAGGTGCGAGCCAAAATAGGATCCATGCTATTAATGTGGCAATAAGATGCATGAGGGTGTTAATAAAAGTCTGAATGCCGACATCAGTTTTAACTTAGTTACTAAAATTAGGACACTGGGTGCTCTAATAAAATATGTATACTCTCTAAATGACTAATACCAACAATTATAACAGAAAAGCTTCAAAAATTAAAATAGCGTGAACAAATGTAGGTACTAGTCTTAACAAAAGTTTTCAAATTATGGCCAGGGCACAGCTGATAACGCTGACCGATTGGGATCCAAAACGTTCATAACCATTTCAATTCATTTTTGAGTACCACTCTCAGAATTTTACAGTCATGATCATCTTTAGTGAAAGCGTAGTCTAATCTGGGAATAAAGGTACGTTTCAAAATGCGATGGATGTTCGATTTTTTAAATTCTAGTCTCGTGAGCAACTTGTCGAACAGGTTTTCTAAGCGTTTGCCGTACCCTTTCAAGAATTCTTTTCTGGGTCTTGTGGATCACTATGGTTTTCCGGATATTGTTAAAATATCCTTCTTTAAATTTATCTCGCAAAGTCTGGTTGGAACATCTCGTTGAAACTTCCAAGCTGCCTTTGTACTTTCACTTACAAAGTCAGTCTTCCAGTAACACTTAATTTTCTTTGTTCAAAGTTTGGTCTGATTTAAAGTCAATTTTCAGCTGTCACACTTAGAAAAAGGGTAGAAAGTGTGGTTGGCGTAAGCATTTCATTAGGACACCCTGTATAAAAAAGAAACAAATTTAAGATTCGAATGATTTAATATTGATAGTTAAAAGTATAAGGCGTGTGTGTGTGTTCATAGTAAACTATTTCAAATCTTGAAATTTAAATAGAAGCCCTTTCACGACCAAGGTAAATATTTCCCCCTCTATTTTAAAATTGTTGATTGTCGTATTTAATTATAACCTTATCTGCGTATTTTTTTCTTCACGTAGTGTCGAAATAAAAAGTTACAAACGTAAACGAGAACTCTTAGAAAAGAATTTCTAAATTAGTTTGTGCCAATCAAAACATTAGTAGGCTGTACTCTTATTGCAGTTTGCGTTATGGAATAATATGCTGCTGTGTTTTATGCAATTCAGCAACTATAATTTTGTGAACTAATTAAGTACATTTGAACAAATTAAATCAAATTCTTAGTAACTATACTGATTCAAAAACTACATACATTTTACAGTAATTTTACGCGTAAAAAAATTTAAAAATAGTTGCATATTAATATTTACTCTAAGCAACCATATTGTTCTACAAGGTTACATTCGCTAAAAATTTCCGTGAAGATTTAAATCGAATGATTTGCGATATATTTTAAATTGTAAATAGCATCTAGAAAGATCCGTTTGTCTCTAGGAACTTTAGCGGTTAAATTGATCCTTTCGAATCCCAGTAATCTTTGACATATCTTTCAATGTGACGGTCTTCTGTACAATATAATTAAGAGTCTCCATTGGTTTCAAAATTTATATAGAATTCACCATTAGTGGTAGGAATTGATTTGCAGCACACAGCCCCCTCCCCCTCCCCAAGCTTACTTTGCCCATTCTGGCGTCCTAACCAAGATATGCAGCTCCCCGGCTTAGAGATAGCGTACCCGTCTTGCTAGTCCAAGGTTGGATACCGTTCAAAGACTTTCTGGATACAAAAATCACAAGCACGGATGTCATATGGCATAAAAAATCACTTTAGCATCAAATTGCCTCTGGCGCTCTTGGAAAAATTAAAATAAATGCAATATTAAGCCTCTGGCGAGAATTTAAATTATAATAATTCAAGCGTCAAAAATTTGGTAGAGGGAGATGCAACTAGACTGTGCCACCATTGAAATGGCCCCACACTTGGGGATTTTCCCTGTCTTCAAAGGCTTAACTGTCCAGATGCAGCCCCATTTGATAAAATATGCAGATTCCAGACTTAAGTTAACCATGACTTAATGGCGAATAAAGTGAGTGAATATCAACATTGCACTGTTAAGCTACACGAGGGCTTTTGGCAACGAACCTCGTACTTTTGAACCATGATCAAGTGACGAGAACGACAGCTGAGCTGGTACCCCTCTCCTAACTACCACACCAACAGGAGGACTTTTGAGCTCTCGACAGATTTAACGTGCATCGCTTCACTACACGGTGGGTCTTCAGTGGTACTGGGTTCGAACTCATGACACGTCAGCCATGATCCGATACCTTGACTACTACGGCCACTAAGGGCGAATAAAAAGGATCGAACTCTGACCTCCACTTTTCTAAAGCACACGTTGATTAGCTGCCTTGATGTTATGTAAGTTACTGCTTTTAATTCTTAAAGTTTCAGCTAAATCTTTTGTATATTTTAACAGTGTTGCCTTCCGATTTTAAGTTCACATTTTACCATATTGGGGTATTCCAATATCATGGACTCTATACCAAGAACTTGGTCAGGAATCCTCAAGTGAAATACAGTTGGACATTTATTTGACGAACTTTTTCTGGAATTAGCGACTTCGCTAAGTGGGGAAAAATCGTTAAGCGGATACTCAGTTTCCAATATTTCAGTTCTTCAGACTAGGAAAAGTTCGCAAAATAGAGGTCAATCTAATTTTAATGCTTAACAGAAAAATTATAAAATTTAATTTTGATGTCTTAAATGGTAAAAGTTGACGTAAAAGTGAATAAAACACCGATATCCAAAATAGTATTGTTCAAATTACAACTTTTGCATTAAGAATATAGAAACTAGTTTTTTGCAATGAGATGTTATTTTTGTACATTAGAAAGAATACTGCTTTCTATTCAAAACTAAGAAATTTGTATTTCACTAACCGGGAACATACACAAAACTAAACTCTTGATTAGACACAAGACTCTTATGCCTCCATCGAGACTATTTGTTGCTTGTAGCGGCAAAATTCCGTACCTATTGAAAGCGGCTTGCAATTTACCCTACTTTTACCGTGTGATGGTTATCAATTACTTTACGTACATATCTAAAAAAAATACACATGTACATACGTACATATCTTTAGTTCCAAAATTTAATTTTTTCTTTTAATAGTTTTAACACAGATAAGTTATTAAAGTTTTCACAATAATGAAAGTGGGTTAAATATTTTTCTCTATATTAGACCTTTCGCAGACCCGCAAATGAATTCTAATTTGTCACGAATTCTCTCAAAAATCAAGGACCCCCCTCCCTTTCCCCAGGGTCCCTACGAACCACTTTGGAGAACACATAATCTACAGGAAATGAGGAATAACTATTTAAGTTAGCTTCAACACAAATTAACACACAGTAATACAAGCACAACGAAAATACCCAAGGAAGCTCCTAAGTATTAGTCGTTTCGAGTATTTAATGTTTTCTCCAGTTCATCCCACGTTTAATCTATCGACTTTTCACTAAAAGTCTACAAACTTAGCAAAAAGCAACACTTACCCTTTGTACAGTCAACGTCGGCCAAGTGCAGGTTGGTACTAGTTATTCCAAACCACGAGGAAAAGTTTTTCCGAAGATCTCAGACGCGAAATCAAATAAAAAAAATACACTCGAATGAATCGCACGCTGTTTGCAGTATATTTATTACTGCAAAATACTACCAGCTGGTGGAAATACATTGTAATACTCCATGCAGCACACATGGAATGAAATCTGAGGCCACAGTAGCCTAGTGGTCTCAGATTCTGGCTGAAGTGCCATGAGTTCGAACCCTAGTTTTAATGAAGACCCACCGTATACGCTACGGTGCTGTTATTGGACATATGGACCGCTAGCGGCCCTCCAAACCATATCCGATATATAGATGAGGAGCGATTGTTTTCATTTTCTTGCTTAAGAGATGGACGTTTCTTATTGGCCGGGCCAATCGTACGGAAGGTTCCGCTGGTCTTGGAGTTTTCAGGTACATGGCAGAGAGCCGATGGATCGTTCTCTGATTTATTCTTGGTGTGTGAGGAAATTGACTCTCATTGGCTGCTCGAAAGTCTAACAAAAGTTGCAACAAACAATATTGCACTGAAAGAATAAAAATTAAGGTGGGTTATAAGAGTCGAGAAGTATTCTTCTCGTTTTTTAGTTGTAGAATTTGGATTATAGTCATGAAGTTTTAACATATTTGCGTTGTAGTAAGGTGGAGACAATTGAAGAAATTTCCAGAAATTTTTGAATGTGAAATTTAAAGCTGTTAATTTTAATGGCTTTCCGGATGTCTCATTTCTCATATTCCCGCCGTATAGAGGAGCAGAGTACGTTAAATATGTCGAAGCACAAAGTCCTTCCGTTGCCGTAGTGTGGTAGTTTGTTAAGGGGACGTCAGCTCAGATTTCCTCCTCGTCACTTAACCGTGATTCAAAAATAAGAGGTCTGTTGCCAATAGTTCTCATGTTGCTTCAAAGCGTGATTTAAATTAAAATCACGAAGCTAATCACACCCGGCATACAAGTCCTGTACTCACAGTCGAATAAGTTTCAAAATTTCGATTCATGCTCAGATGACGAAATCGACCGAAGAACTGGCACCCTTTGCCAAAAGCTCCGATGGATTTAATATGGCCGCGGTAGCCTAGTCGTCATGGTGAAGAACTCGTGGCTGATGTGTCATGAGTTCGAGTTGCAGAGCCACTGAAGACCCATCGTGTAGAAGGGCGGACGCACGTTAAATCTGTCGTGGTTCCAAGCACTCATGTTGCCGTGGTGTGGTAGTTTGTAGAGGAAGGCGAGAGCTCAGATTGTGTCATGTCATTTGACAAAGATTGGAAATCATGAGGTCCGTCACCAATAGCCCTTGAGTGGTTTTATAGAGCGACGTTCACAAACTCACACTCACTCACCCAATAGATTTAATATGCCTCAGTTCCTGTACGAAACGGGTCTTTCGTGATATATATATATATATATATAGTCCCCTGAATCAATTACACTGGTGTCCAAAAGTTAAGCATAATTGATAATTATGTGAATAAAGAAGGAACTGTAAATCAGAATGGTGGAAAACGTGATATGCGAGTGTAAAATGGTTATAAAATAAGGAAGCAAATCAAAAGAATGATAATAATTAATTTTATTATCTAAAGTAGCAGTTTGAAAGAAAACTGAGCATAGCAAGGATTCACACTTTAAAGAAAAAATGAAAGAAAATACTGATGATGTAGTTTAATAAGGCGTGTGGTCACCTCTGACAGCCAGGCACGGTGCACAGCCATTTACTATACTTGCTATGAGATAATGAATGAGTTGTGGGCTCAAACGGTTCCAAGCTTCTTGGAAAGCTCTCTTCAGTTCTGTAACGGAAAGGTCTGTAATTGCGAAAGGGCTGCAATTTGTCTCCCGAGCATATCCCATACATGCTCGATAGGATTTAAATCAGGGGAGTTCGCAGGCCACGACATGCGCTGGATGTATTCCGTTTCAAGGAAGTCATCAATCAGCACCGCTCGGTGACATGGCGCATTATAATCCATGAATATGAAGTCAGGACCGATAGCACCTCGACACAAGCGAACATAAGGCTCAAGATCTTCGTCTCTGTATCTTTGAGCAGTCACAGACCCCGTTTTAAAGAAATGGAGGTCTGTGCGGCCGTTCATCATGATGCCTGCCCATACCATTACTCCCCTTGATGGAAAATGATGTCTTTCCGTTATGTTTCTTGGTTCAAAACGTGTTCCACGTTCTCTCCATATCGTTACCCGCCGAGAATCACTACTCAGACTAAACCGGGACTCAGCACTGAACATCACATTGGCCCACTCTCCACACTCCAACGTTGATGTTTCAAACGAGCGCGTTTATGTGCAGACGTGAGGGGAATGCAAACTGCAGGTCTTCTGGCATACAGGCCAGCATGATTGAGTCTCCAGTACACAGTTTGTCTCGAAATTAGTATTCCTGTGGCGACTGTGAGCGCCGAACCCAGTGCTCTGGCAGTACTGCCCCTCTGACGTCGCGCACTTATTACCAGATATTGGTCTTGGCGAGGGGTCGTGACTCTTGATACTGGTTGTCGGGTAACATCTCTCGTTCTTTGAAACCTCTGCCCCAGTCTTGAGATGACAGACTGGTCCACATTCAGAAATCTCACGATCACAAACCGAGAAACTTCGGTTTGTGATCGTGAGGATTCCAACGATTCTTCCTTTCGTAAACATTTCCAATTGGCGTCTTTGAGCCATCATTCACCTTGTTTGATGGTTAACAACGTTCCTTCGCACAGCAGTTGCACGAAACTTGTCTGAACTGCCTATGTTGCGTGAATCGGTTTCTCCGCGTTCCGACATGCGTCGTGTTTCACGCAGGACGTAGTCGACTGAAAAATTTTGCATAAACCTAATGTTTCTTCTTCACTCAATTAATATCCGCAAGAAATTTGGAATAATTTTACGAATATTTACTCCATGTTATTCGCATTTTACGATTTATGCTTAACTTTTGGACACCAGTGTAGATTTAGGCAGAATAGACAACTAGAAAAAATATTCAATAAGAAAATAAAAGTTTTCTAGCAACAGGCAAGTTCCCAGTTCACCAACTAAAATGTACCGATGTCTGACCGGGGGGGGGGGAGTTGATGCATATGAAATGTTTTTGCACCATCTGGTTGCTTTAGAGATGCATATTAATCTCACTCGTCGAAGCAACACAAACGTTATTGTAAGTTGGTAATTTTTAACCACGCTCAAGTGATGAGGACGCCACCTTCAAGCACCACATCAAAGTGAGGATTTTTAAGCCCCAACAAATTTAATTTGAATAGCCCCCATTACATGATGGATCTTCATTGGAATTAGGTCTCGAATTCCATGACTCGACAGAAACAGTTCCGACCCCTTGATCGCGATCATGATCACTGTGACAAGTGTAAAAGTTTAAGTAATATAAAAAAAAATAAGTCGATTTCTACTTGGGTCAACAAATAAAAATTTTATATTTCAGTTACTTTTTATTAAATAGTTACAACTAATATAAATATGTATATACATATGATAGAATCACAATATTAAATAAAAAAGAAAGTGATCCCCCCCTTGCAATTTTTCATTTTTTTTATATATGGTGTTGGACTATTTTTTTTGTTTGTTACTATTTATTCATTAATTAATCTAAAAAATAGTTTTGTGAAAAATCACATTCTCAGAAATTAGGCAATCCCAGGTTGGGATTCGAAACCACGACCTTTGGATTAAAAGTCCAACGCGCTACAGGGACACAACGAACGATTTTCCTTTCTATACATGCTGTTGGGCTATCATTTTTGATTGTTACCTTTTATTCATTTTTTAACTTCATCAATGAATTAGCATTTGAAAAAACTGTATTAACATCAAATGTGATCCACTACAAGTTTTAAAAAATGTATGGATGAATAGAAAGTATTTTATTAACGATTGAAAATTTGAACAAAGTAGGAACTGAAAAAAATTGCGAAAGAGAGGCTCAATAAATGATTTATTTTCAGTTCTTGATGCTCATTCAAAATTTTGAGGTAACTGGCTGTGGCCTAGGTCGCCAAGTTATGTGAGGCATCTTTCTACAAATATTTTTCAGCATCCTCATGCGGTAAATTATACACATTGGTTTCAAATCCCTTTTAATGCAATACATAACTGAATACAGAAGTCAATTAAAATATACCAAAGTAACTTATTTTAATTTCTTTCCTAATCATGGTAATTTATTTAAATTTTATAAACGTGTCACACTGTCTCAGAAGTAATACGAGGGCTGTTGGTGATAGATCTTGTAATTCTAAACCATGACTACCTAAACTGGAACATTCTGCTCTCCCAACTCTATACCAATTCAAAGAGTGAACCTTGAAAGATTTAAAGTGAATGTGGGAACTGAATTTTCAATATATAATCTTCATATATTTTAAATATAACAGTTCTTTTTTATCAAATATTCACTAATACACTTAATTTTTTCCCCTGAAAATATTTCTAATTGAGTTACTAAAATGCTAGTGTGTATCTGTTAAAATTTATGTAAAATTAAGTCCACATAAAAACTTGTTTCATTGGTAAGAATTTTTAAAATAACAATTCTCTAGTTTATGAGATGGAAATTTTCTACGATGAAAATTTTTAACTGTTACCAGCAAATACATTCAAGAATAAAAAAGGGGGATGCCAAATGGAAAAAGAGATTTAAAAAAATAGAAGTCACAAATGATGTAAAAAATACATTATTCATTATCTATAATTATTATACATTGATAAGTCTAAAACAAAATACATGTACATCTTTAAAATAGATTTTGATTTGTTACAATTATTTGAAAATTAAAATTGAATCAAAGACCACTAGCTATTTTATGATTCTACATCAGATTTTCTTTTTTTAAAAAAACACGACATACAAATAAAAAAAACTTAGATTAAAATGTTACAAAAACATTTTATTTATGATCATATCAAACACAATCATAATAATTACACATCAAAATATATAACATTTAATTTCATGAATGACTAGATGTACTATGGATTAAAGATTTACAAAATATATAATTGAAAGATCTTTTTCAAAAAAGTTATCTTTCATTACAAATAATATTTCAGAACTGCATACAAATAGTAAAACTCTTATCTATGATTTTTAAAATTATCAATTACAAAAAATGATTTTATAGAACCCTAGAAATTATGGTTATATTCATTTCTAAATGATAGTAAGGCAAGAGTTTTTTAAGGAGAATTCAATCTACACAAACAGAACATATAAATTAAAAATTATTTGCTTTAGACAACATATTAATGCATAATTTTATTTTTGAACTTAATAATTAATAAAAATATTTAAATTATTCAAGCACACATAAATAAGGTTCATTCCAAATTGAAAAAAAAAAGAGGGCAAAATATTTTTTTTAAATTATGTATTGCAAAAACACACAGCTGAACACATACATAACCACATAGTAATAATAAAGGCAGAGGGGGGGGGGAATCAAAACCATTAAAGCACAACAAATCAAGCACATATACATTATACAAACAAAACAAAAACAATTACACTGTATATTATAGAAAAACTACAACCAACACAGATGCACATCAATCAAAAATTCACACATGTTCAGGTTTAGAACAGAATTAAAAAATTTCTTAATTTCTCCATTTATATTATCTTGAAAAGAGAGAATTAAGGTGAAAGGTTGAGAAAGTTATCTTCTTTTTTTAATATTAAAACAAATATATATGAATAAAGAATACCTTAATTTATCATTTAATTTATAGCCCAATCAGAGGCTATTAATATACAAGTTTTATAATGGCAACTTTTCCTTCATGCTATTGCTAGGTTATAAGAATACATTTATTCATTTAATCAAATAAGAAATACAGAAAATATATAACTCAATATTAAATGAGTAAAACATATACTAATGCTGTATTGAAGGAATTGAAATTTAAAAAAAAACTAATGATTAAATTTATTGTAAATAATAATGCAACAAAAAATATTGACTGTGAAATATACAAATGTAAAATACATTTAATCTAAAACAAATTACCTTTGGAGTAATAGGAGATAATAGTATGAATTATTAAAAATTGTAACCCTAAGCAATAATTTATAATCAAATATTATCAATATAATAAAAAAAAATTTTATTTGAAAAAATCAATTTCAAATTAAATCTAACACAAAAATAATATATGTAACTTTAAAAATAAAAGTAGCTCTCAAAAATGTACTCCTGTAATGTCATTTAAAAAAGATTAATTACCCTCACATTTAAACTGCTTAATATTTGGCTTTAGAACAATATTAGGTAACAGATTGGTTGAAATATAAATAATCTATAAGAAATACTACCAAACATACAAATCTTTAAAAAAAAATACTTGATAAATTTATAATGCATGTAAATTTTTAAAAAATAATACAGTGTTCATGCTTTATACAACAACTGAAAATTTTTATATTTTTCAATTTATTTTTCTTATAAGTAGTTAATGTATTTTGATGCAAATAATTTAAAACATTATATTCATAAGTTGATATATGTATACACTATTTCAATTTGGTAATCAATTCTTGTTAATTTTCAAAGCATATATATCTGTTAAATCCATAAAAACAAAACAAAAATTGAATAAGCAATATGGCAAAAATGGCAAACATTTGGCAAAAAAATAAAATGATAATACAAAATGCAAAACTCAAATAAAAAAACTTTTGATGATAAAACAGAAGAATTAAATACATTAGTGTTTGAAACACATATATTGTCAAACATAACTGAGCAGGTGCACATAAAATATTCTTACATACATATTTTGTTCAAACTTTTTGTAAAGGTAACAATAAATTTGTTCTACCAAGTTCAAAGTGTTTAAAATAATATATATATATATATATATACTTATAAATATATACACAAACAAAATATTAAGTTGTATTTTCCGGTATATGCCAGTGCAAATTCATTTAAAAAATGTAAAAAATAATGAAATTTTAATTAAAAAGCAAGATTGCTATATCTATAACATTAACTTTTTAACCTTTTTAAAGTTTATTTTTACTCATATTCTTATAGAAGATTTTAACTTTTTTATAGAAAAAGTAAAAAAATATATATTCAAAGTTTATTTTCACAAATATTTTTCTAGTAAAAAATTTTAACTTTTTATACATTAAAAAAATTTGTATTCTGGATGAATAAAAACACTATCAATAATAACAATTGTAAATATTTATATATTACAATATTAGAATAACAATGAACAAATATCTACCTATAACAATTACAAGTTTTTATCTATAGAATATGTAAATTCACTTTTTAAAAACTTGTAGAATATCACATAAAAAGTATTTTTGGCATAAAATAATTTTAAAAAAAATTTTTTTCTACATATTTCAACAACTGATATAAAATTTCAAATTTGAAACATTTATACAAAAATAGTTTCAAATTTTACAACATGAAATAGTCTGATTTCCTTCTTCAATTAGCATATATGTAAAATAAAATATCAGAACACTAAAATTTCCCCAGCTTATACTATTAATTATTATAATAATTATGCTTAGCATATTGTACATAAAAATAGCCATTTTTTAAAAAATATTTAAGTTTTCATAAAAAATCTTTGGAAGTCTTTAGTCTCCTTATCACAGACTCCAGATGTCTTCTGGCATACTGAGGAAGAAATTCATGTATTTGTTTTGTTGTAAGCTCAATAACATTCTTGTCCATTTCTTTCAAATTTTGCTGAGTACTCCATGCTAAAACCTATTAAACAACAAAAAGTACTTTCATTAAGTTACAGCCATTAATATTTCTTCTGCATACAAAGATAAATGCACAACAGAATACTTTTTTTATACACATGTAAAAAATATTGTCACACAATAATTAATATCTGCATATTAATTTAAGATTTTAAATAAGAGCACAAACTAAATCAAATTTTCTTATCCTTGTCAGTAAAACAGAAATTAATCAATTTTTTATAATACAGTAATACACCGAACTTACATGATAGGTGGGACTGAGTGATCACCGCGAAAGTAGAATTTGAGTATAATTTTGAGTGTGTGTGCATATAAATACACATAATTATTCACATAATTGTTTTTAGGTGGGCCCAGGGAGAGTATGTAATCATTACTTTTATCAAAAACACTGAAAATCTAACTTAAAGCGAAAAAGAATCAAGAAAATAACAGGCTAGTACACAACAAAATAATATAGTTGCAGTAATACATAAGTAAATTCAAACCTAGAACTAATATTGTGGAACTAAACAAAATTTTAAGGCACCAACCTCCCTTTTATTTCCTTATTCTACTGAACTAAAAAAAATTTTTTTTTAAGCTAGAAAGAATGAATTTTTTTTCTTCTTTTTAATTAAAATTAATTTGTATAAAATAATCCATCAGTATCAAAAATTTATATGTATGTCCTGAAAAGAGTTGAAGAAAAGTAAAATTTACATTTTTAATTATTTGGAAGAAAAGAGGAAAATGTGATGCATTAATGTATATTTAAGGCTTGATTTCAAATAATATCAAATATTCTGCTTGCAAGGAAGATGTGCATTTGGTTAAGAAGGATTAGATTAAATTTATTTAGAAATGCCACAAAGAGAAAACAATAAACATTGCATTTTTATTTTGCGAGAAAGAAGAGTTGGTTTTAACAAAGAGTAATAAGTACACAATGAACATTTTAATGATGAAAAAAGTCTTCCAGAAATCTACTGATCTCCTTTTTGACAAAATAACATAATCGCTTTAAATTATTTAATGTGTTTTTTCTATATACATGCTATTTTTACACTTTTTGAGTTGTCATGATGTGTGCTTATATACTAAAATAGATAAATGGTGATATTAACTAAAACACAGATTAGATATATAGATATTTTAACAGCTTTTAGTATACTCTTACAATAGAAAGATTTAAAGATTTGCCGACTCTTATCAAATTAACATCTTATGGTATAATGTCTCTAATACATCTATGTAATGTATAAAATATCAGATTTATATTTCACATTATTCATTAAACACCCCATACATTTTACGAAAAATCAAAACTACAACTGTACCTGAATCATTGCTGCTCTCTCCAAATAATACATATAATCAAAAGCAACATCAACAGATTCTGCAGCAGTGAGAACTCCGTGGTTGCCCATGAAAAGCACATTTTTTTGCCCGAGAGCTGCACCAAGACGATTTCCTTCCTCAAAGCTCTCTCCCAAGCCACTGTATTCTGTGTCATAAGCTATTCTCTCGTAGAATCTACAGGAGTTCTGATGTAGCATTAATAACTCTGGTTGCTGAAGACATGCTAATGGAGAAAATAAGTAATTTTAAAAAGAGCAATTACAAAAATTATTTGAAGAAGCTATATGCTCATAATTGCTCTAATTTAGAGAAGGATTAAGATTATCTAGTATTAAAATTAAATGCAAGTTTCTTGTGTTATTAAAAAATAAAATAAGAGTACTTCAATATAATCAGCTGATATCATAAATTAAAGGATCCGAATGTTATGCATGTATTACATTTAGAAACATTTCCAAATTTTAATTGCAAAATAAAATGTTCAGCTTCCCAAACGAATTTTTAACCCAAATTTTCCATCTAAAATCTACTAAAAAAATGTGGCTTTATATAAAACTGTTTTTAAATCAATACAATATCTGGTCTTAATTTATTTTTCATTTTACTCATCACATTTCTTAGTAACAATACACAATAAATACAAAATATATGATGAATAATATTCCTTTAAAAAATGCTTCTTTCTAAAGTTAAGCTACATCAAATACATGTAACTCATGAATTTAGCAAGCACAGGAAATTATAACTAACATACATGAGAGTCTGCATATAAATTATCTGAATTAATAATAAAGTTACTGCAATTCAATTACAAAGGGGATTCAAAATTCCTAAAATATAAAATTTAAGGAAATAATATTATAAATTAAGAAGCACATTAAAAATTTAAAACATGAAAAGGTTAGTAATTATTTTTCAGATATTAAATTGGTTTGGTGATATGAGATAAGTTTTAACAAGGTTAAATGTAATAAGTATTACACATATTTATTAAAGATTAATAATCTTTAGAATAATAAATCTTTTAAAGCACTAAACTATTTTTTAATTCATCTATTTATTTTACAATATTATCATAGCAATTCAAACAGATAGAAATTTTCTTAGCATTTACGCATAGTATTTATAAAATTAACTAATAAACACTTTTAGAAAAGTATCTACATGAATTTATACTATATCTATAATTTATACAGCCTGATAAAAAAAATATTCAGATTTAGGCATTTAACCCTTTCTTGACGGGTGTGTGTGAGTCATATATGCACACCATTATTGGGTGGAAGGCCCTTCTAGGCAACTTTCCATGGGGACGATCAGTCCTGCAGATCAAGTACAAAACGCGATTCACTGGTGCATCATCTGGTTGATGGTGACATTTGGGGTGGATGCATATGTGACACACCCATCTCTAAAATGTTTTCCATTGATCAGTACATCATCCTGAACGGGTTAAAAACAAAAAGAATACTGTTCTATTAACAACTCAGCATAAATTTTGTCAACTTAACAAGACAAAAGCAAAACATTGTAGGTATAAAATTGTTTCAACTACAGTCATTGACAATAGCAGCTCTTTCTTGTTGACATGCTTGCCAAAATTCAAATTAGTTACAATACATCATGATGAAAATTTGAGATTTGTCTGCCACAAAAAATCAAGTCAATATTTTTTTAAGGTGTAACCCAAATGATGTTATATGGATGTTATGTTGCAGCAACATTTGCTGAAAATGTATTCTTTCTACCAGCTACAGAAAAAAATTATGCACAGGAAATTGGTTTGGAAGATCAAAGTCACCTTTTAAATATCTTTAAAATTCATTTATGATTGGAGTAAAGAAATGACATTTGTGAAATTCTGTGTGAAAGCAATTAGATAACATGTTTCATTTTTGAAATTGTTTCATCACCACCACAACAAAAAATTATGATGCTTGCAAAATTCGTGACCAGCATATTGGTCATGTCCAAAACAAATATATAAATTTTGTATTTATACTGAAAAAATAATAAATACTCAGAAATGAAAAAAAAAACATACTTAATGTTGAAGCATAAGGCATATGTGTATGCATAACAGATTTCACATCAGGACGTTTCCGATATACTCCTTGATGAATGCATAAAGCTGTAGTTTCAGGTTTTCCTTCACCTTGCACAACTTCATGCTTGTTATTCACTTCGACAAGTTTTGATGGAGTCACCTAAATTTGCATTCAAAATACAAGTGAATTTTTGGAAAAATAAATTTTCAGCACACACAAATACAATACTGTTTCTATTGGGAATCTTTTCTGAATTAAAGAATTTTACCTGGAATGAAAATATGCCTACAATACACATACTTTCCTTAAAAATGTGTAAAAAAGAATTTTATGAAGTTAAAAAAAAAAGGATCCATGTTATCCAAAAACTGAGCAAAATGAATAAAAAGAATACTATTCAAATAAAAAAAATCATATAAAAAACCACTGCATAAGCTTTTAAAATCATGCTTATTTAATTCATACATGAACAATTAATAGTATATGAATTTCAATTAATAACTAAAATAAATTCATGTATACAAACAAATTGCTCAATAGAAAATAAAAAAACTCACACAATTAAAAATATAGGAAATATTTACAACTATACTTGTTGATAATAAACATGTTTGCATATGGTAAAAAGAATAAAAATCAATCCTTACTAGAGGAAGATTATCTATATCCTTTTCTGATTGAAACTTATAAAATTTTCATATGGTAAGAACATTTTTAGATGAATTGCTTTCAGAAATATTTTGCAGTATTGTATTTTTATCAAAAAAATCTGCTTCTTTTTTACTGTTTCAGTTTTGCCAAGTTTGTTTTCTAATTCTTGATACCCAATTAAACAAACTATCAGATTTCATTAAAATTTGGGAAGTGTTTTACATTTGGAAATCAATGTGATTAAAAGATATTTTTTAAACTTGCAGCATATTTAAAATTTTCAAATTTAAACTAGCAGTTAATTTGGCTTCATCCTTTCAAAAAGCAATTTTCAATTGTGTGTATTAGAGCAAATTAGCAATTTGAGATCTTTTTGTGAATTGCATTATTTAAAAAATTCAGCATGCCTTTTGATAGCCTTTACTAAGCTTACAATTCTGCAATATATAACTTGAATGCACTGATTATAAACTAAATCTAGATTATTTTTTTAGTCTGCCGTCGTGTTGTTTTTTTTTGTCAGCAGGGTCAAGTATTGTGTGTGTGCTGAAAAAATTATATATCAAATTATTCTTTTAAGTTCATTGATTTTACCTTCAGTTTTCTGTGATGTTATGCATTTAGAGTTATCAAAATATTTCATAAATTTTTTTTAAAACCATATCTCATTGATTGTATTTTTTTTTTTTTTTATTTGCTAGTTATTACAGAAGAAATAATTGTCAGATAGTTACTTTAATTTTACCTTCAGCTTTCTAAAATATTTTTTTAATTTTGTATGAAAGAGAAATTTTTAAAATCTTTAAGAGGGAATTAAAAACAAAAATAGTAAAAAGCCCAATTAAAATTTTTTTTTTAAAATTCCTTTTATAAAATAGTTAATTTTTTTATTTTATGGAATCAAATTGTTTCAATTTGAGATCTAATGAAGAAGGCAAAAATTTTAATGGTTTTTATCACTCTTTTTGAAATTGTTAAGTTTCACAATTAATCAGTACCATACTTTCAAACCAGCAATTATAAGTAAACAATTATTTTTAATTATTAACAGGGACATAGCTACTGCTGTATCAATGATGTGAGGCCCCAACTTGATACAGGACCCAACCAGAACTAGCTAGAAATGATTATTGACATTCCTTTATTTCTTGATAAACCAAAAACGGTGTTTCAATAAATCTGGCAAAGAAAATAAAATGTTGCACAGTTGGAATCTCAGCAATTTCTTTCAATGTCAAAACACAAAAACACTCATCAATGTGGAACAACATCACAAATGTTCTTTATTTCCATCAATTATGTCCTAAAATCAGTGTTTTAAAATATTCTTAATGCAATTTATGATATTGCTATAAAACTTTAAGCAAAATGTGAAAACTTTTCATAACAATTAATCATTATTCCAAATAAATAGTGACATTAATCTGATAAAGACGGTATAAATCTCACCAAAATATTTAGTAATGTTTTCCTTGAGTAAAAAAAGAATTTAAAATACAAAATTTAAATTGAAGTGAATGTAAATCATTTATTCTATGAGTACAATACCTAGAAAAAATGGATATTTAATGACAAATTCATATAAATGCAATCATTTTCATTAATATTGATTTATACTGAGTTCTACAATATGTTAATAAAAATGCATTGATTTCATTAATTAAAAATAAAATATATAAGGCTATCAAATTAACAATTTCTCAAAATTATAATCACTCAAAATATTTTTTATCAGCACCTCACTCCAATGTAAATGAAATGGAATAATCAGCATGATATCTTCATCTATTTTTGAAGATGGGGCAATAGCAGATAAATGATTGCAAACGCCCTCATTTAAACCATATGAATCCAACCCCTGTAAGCAGCAGCTAATCCAGTACGAATTTCTTTGTTAATTTCTTTTCTACTCGATAAAGTAGAATTACTCGAAAAATGTCGAATAAAAAATCTGCAGGAGCGGAAGTTTTTCAAAAAATTCATTTTCTTAGTTTAAAATAAACTACTTAATTAAAAGGGTTTGATTGTACAATTTTTTTTTTTTATCAAGATTCATCAATCCACATAAAAACAAAATTCAAACATCGAGCAGACGATAAAACTCAACCGTGTTGCCACTCTGTGAAATCTGAAATAAAAATACTGATAATTATTCAAATGAAATGTAACCCCAAAAAGTATGTTTCAAAGAAAAACCGTAACTTTCCAGGAGTCATTACTTTGAAAAACAGGCTAGAAAAAGTAGCGAATAATTTCCAACTTTTAGCAAGGAACCAATTCAAAGAAAAGTTGTGCTTGTTTCTCACATAAGTCTCTTAGGAAACACTACAACATATACGGTGAGACATCTATTTGGAAAACAGGATTCAGTGCATTCTAAAAGGCTCCTTCTAAAATATCAGTCGAAGATTTCAATCCACTCATAGATTTTTCTTAACTTTTAAAAAAATGCATTGTTTCAAAATAGTATTTTCTACCTTTTCAAGGAATAGGGATTTATTTCGAAATTATATATACTAAACATTATCAAGAAGTATAAAATATTCAAAATTTAATAAAAGAGAATGCTAAAGATTACCTAAAAGATAGACATTTTCCAGATATAATTTCCCCCTCAGGGGGCTCACCTTCTTTAGGTGAGTACGGGTGTCACAATCCCGAGGTGCCCTAGTGATCTTTTCCTTTTTCCCACGGGGTTTACTGTCTTTGGTAAACATGGGCTTCACGAACCCGGGTACCCTAGTGATCCTTCTCTATTTTCGACCCTCTTTCTTGTCATTTCAATTCTTCTTTCTCTTTCCCGTCTAGACCACAGATATTAAAACAAATGTTTTGGCGCAGTATAGCCGAAATCGGCTCTTGCGCCAATAAACCCCAAATCACTCACTCACCCAGATATAATTGGTCTTATGATTGCTTTATTTAAAAATCATATAACTTAAAATATATACGCAGCCTAAGTAGCAATATTTTACCTTT